>JAEQML010079521.1:0-11961 GCA_016904865.1 Pissodes strobi | reverse complement strand
ACATGCACATACAAACGACTGGTTGTATGGCGAATTGGCGAAGTACAGTTGCGGACGAAAAATTCCGGACACTTAGGTTAACATTTTCTGTCATATTTTCGAAATTGGGTAAATTGGGCTTTTTACCTTTATGGCCGATTAGGTACCTACCTACCTAAATAAAAAGTGTGTTTTTTTTAGTTGGTTAAATAAAGATAAAGGGTCAAATTATTGATTATTGGACAAGAAGCAAATGCATCCTTTTACAAAAAGCACTATTAGATAAGTATATTATTTCGTTTTCAAATTATTTAATATCAATTGTACAAAAAAAATAAAAATATCATTAATATTAATCAATTAATATTTAATTCCAGCACCATTTTTGTCAACCAGTAGCTCCAAACGTTTCGGCATAGATGCAACCAGTCTTTGGAAATAATCTGCATTATACTTGATCCATATTTCCTGAATTTTGTTTCATACTTCGTCACTATTTTGTGGACGGAAATCATTTGCCCTATTCATTGTTTTGACAATGTGGCCCCAAACGTTTTCTATGGGATTAACATCAGGACTCCTTGTTTACATTGTTTTCTCGTATCCAATCCGAAACTCTTCTTGCCATATGAACTGGGCAGTTGTCATGTTGAGAAGTAAAATTCCTTTGAGGAAAAATATTACTTACTGAAGGTAACAAAACATTTTGTAATATGTAATTATAAATAAACTTCTGCTGTAAATATGCCATTGATACGATGACAAAGTCCAAATCCCCTTGCCGTCATATATCTCCACACATTAACTGAAAATCTACCACTTGCTTTAACCGTTTGAGTGTATTTTTTATTCAAATCTGGTGTTTTGAGGTCTGTACACTAAGCCGCCCATTATTACAAGATTTAAATGTCTTTTCATCCGTGAAGACAACATTCCTCCAAAACCCCAACCTTTCCTGTAAATACTGCAAAGCAAATCCCACTCTCTGCTCCTTGTTAACAGTTATTAAAAATCGATCTTTCTAACAGAACCAGGAAATTCTGTTTGCCTGCGCGCTTCCACGGCTATTTGCAATGGATGGTTTTCCAAAAAAGTTACTAGTCTTTTATATTGTTCCTCGTTTGATATTCTTTTTCTGCCACTTTCACGTAATCTATTTAAAGAGCCGGTATTTTGCCATTTTTGCTTTAAATCTTGAACGGTACTTTTTGGTAAGTTTATTAGTTCTTACGATATACTCCTCACGCTGCGACCCTCCTCAAGTAACACCATCAATCTTGCTTTTTGTTGTTCAGTTAGTCTGTTCATTATGATAAAAGTTATTATTTTTATTTTAGTATTTCTGAAATATGATATCGGTTGACATTTTATTTCTTGTCACTCCAACTTTCAGGTAAAGTTCAGGTGTCAAAGCCTGAAATACATTGTAGAAAAAAATGTGTCCGGTTTTTTTCGTCCGCAACTGTACATGAAAACAGTTTATTGCGCAATCTTGCTCAGAGTTATGGGTCAGTCCCTAGACATAATTGCGAGCGGGGAGCAACGATTTAAGTCGTTTTTTCTTGTTAACCGTATTCTACAATGTATTTAAACCGCATTTAAAACGCAACGTCATGATTTGGGCTGCCAAGAAAATGTCTTGTTTTAAACCGGAGCGTCATGTCATCCCATCTGTCATCTGTCCTCTCATATTTCTTATTTTAATTTTTATTTAGGATGTTTGTATTTGAATTTCGGTTTGATTTTATTATAAAGCCACGATGCACAAAGTAACAGCATTATTACTTCCACTGCTACTTAATGAAAATTATCATTTGCCTTTATTGCTGTATTGTTTAGATGCAAAGGATCTAAGCCCTGGATGTTTTTTTTTTCAAATACAATAATAGGTAGGCCATTATGCTATTTGCCTGGGTAAAAAATTTAAATTACCATTTTCTAATTGATTAGCCGTTTCCACATCCAGGGATAATAACAAATAATCATCAATTTGAATTTGAACTATATACCTTCGATTTCTAATTTTAGTTTTTCATTACTCATAAATTAACAATACCGTATAGTTATTAAATAACTAATTTATTTACATATATTTTTATATTTACTGAAATACGACAAAACATAACCCAGATTCAATAACAACAAACCCAGATTTCGGACGTACATGACATATGACATCGACACGGTCAAAAGAGAAAGATGGTGAAATGGTTCAAATGCATGTCCAGATTGTTTTTGAATACGGTTCAACACAAAGCAACCGCAACGTCACTATTTGACAAGAAAATACAATGTTTTCAAACCAGTTTGAACCGTATTAGCAAGAAAAAACGGCTTTAATCGTTGAGCGGGGAGGGCCTTGCGAAAAGTGAGTTTAGGCAACTCTCATTACTCTGCTCAGAGTTTTGGGTCAGCCCCTAGACATAAATGGTAGATACTTTTTGCTTTGCGCAACTCTATCTATATAGTTGTGTTGTCAGTTGATAATCAAAAAAATAATCTCCAATCTCCAATAATTGTTATTCTCATTTGTGACTATAAATAAAATTGCTGATGCTGATTGTTGAGTTTACGTCTACGTGTTAACACTGTTAACTGCATAAATTTTCCATATTTTGATACACCTATATTTACTTATTACGTTCCTTTGGTGTACCGTTTTAAAGTTAAAAAATGTCTAATTCAAAGGAAGAAAGTGAATTGAAGGCCGGTCATCCTCCAGCAGGTAGATATGTCTATAATTTTAAATTTATAGATAAAAAAATAGACGTGGATACGCCATGTCAGTCAAGCTGGCTTCTTCCTTTCCGAAGCAATGAACAATTTAATTGAAAGGTGTTTGTTGGTTATTCGTGGTTTGTTTTAGCATAAAACGAAGGGAGCGAACCATATCCAAATCTAACCTATGTTATAGTTTGGCATATGGGGCTGCTAAAATTTTGGAGCTAGTTTCACATACATGATGCTGACTAGGTTATTAATTCCAGTTTCGAGTGCCACCTAGACTTACAATCGTCTGATGCACAGAAAACAATAGCTACCTATGTATTGTATTTTGTTTAAGATTAAATTGATATGATTCAGGCTCTTCTGGGTTCTGATGTCATAGCTTTCTTGGAAGGGTTTGAGCATATATTGGAGTTTATTTAAAAAAAAACCTAAACTTCTTGAACCACAAAATCATCGTGTTAAGCAAATTATAGATCTGTTTAATGTATATCATTTTAATCAATGTATTTTTAAAGCAACTCGTGAAGCCTTAAACTCATCAACTTTCTTAGACAACGTATTCTGCAATTTTGATTAAGACTATTCGAGCTATGTTTTAAACTCAGCACTCTCTGATCATCATTCACAAGTAATTAATGTTAGAGGATTGAGTAATAGTAGGAAAAGTATAGAGTGTGTATTTAGGAGAGTTTCCAAAAACCAAATTTTTTCGTTTAAACAGGAGGTTATGGTAATTGATTGGTCGGGTGTGTATAACTTTGAGACTGTGAATGAGGCTTACTCTGCACCCTTGAACCTAATTCCTAATAATTTTTATAAGATATTTGTAATACAAAAATGTTCTCCAAATAAAACTAAAAATCACTGGACCACAAATGGTATAAAAATATCATGTAGACATAAGAGAGTAATTTATTTTAAAAAGATTAACGGGACAATTTCCAGTCAGTTTTTTAGTACATACTGTAGAATGCCCTAACAGGTTATAAAAGAAGCAGAAAATGATCAAATAGGCAGTTTTTAAATAACTGTAGCCTTGATAACAACAACAACAACACAATCCTGGAAAGTTTCTCAAACAAATACCAAGTTCCTTTAAAATTGTAAACAACTTAAATAAATGTTTTATAAACGCTTGCCCAAATGTCAGCACCACTGTCGAGGCTGCCTTTTCTCTTGACAGGTCTGTGGACTGTGGAGTCTGTTTACCTACGACCAGCCAATTCCTGTGATATCTTCAAAATAATAAAGGAATTAAAGAACAAAACATCAGCAATGTCTATTGCATATGAGACAAAACATAAATCTTTATCACATTGACCTGCATAATTATCCGACTAGGGGCAATAACAACTTGGTACCAGTCTTCAGCTGACTTGGGAGAGCTAGAAATGGCACCAGGTATCTCGCTGTAAAGTTTTTTTTAACTTGCTTCCTATAAATATCAAAGTCATAGGTATCAGCCAGTTCAAAATAAAAGTAAATAAGTACTTAAAGGCAAATGCCTTTTATTCGTATGAGACGTACTTCTTATCAAATTTTAACATGTAATTTTATCTCATGACTCCAATTTTAATGTGTAAAATTTCGAAAGGGTAAATCTACTATAAGAGCTATCTACCAGCCACTTACAAATGTGTTAAGTTCATTAAATAACAAAAAATTAACTGTGGCAATGTGCATGGACCTGTCGAAGGCATTTGACAGCGTCAATCACACTACCCTCTTTAGAGAATTGGAAAACTATGGCATACGCGTTAATTCATTAAAATTAATAAGATCGTATTTGAAGGATCGAACTCAGCAGGTAACTGAGAATGACACTTATGGTAGATCTATAGCATCAGACAGGGTCTGTGTCGCGCGGGGTGTTCCTCAGGGATCTATCTTGGTCCCAATTTATACTAATGATCTGTCTGACATAACAGGGGAATATAAAATTTTACGCGCGGATGTTACTACCCTGATATTCAGTGAGAAGAACTCTGATTTTATGTTGACTAGGGTGCACAGAGCCTGTGGCATTCTCGACGCGTACTTTACAGCTTTTTTTTTTTTTTTTTTTTATTTATTTATTTATTATTACATACTATACATTTACAGTTTAACATTAAAGTTACTAACAATTTACAGATAATGAATGATGACTGAGCACCTAGGTGCATGCACCTGTATGTGCTACAATACAAAAACAACTAAAACTAAAATATATCCATACAATCAAAATATATCCATATAATCACCGTATGACATGTGGTGAATAAATTAATTAATTATTAAAATGTGTTCCATTTGTTACAGAATATCCCTAAATAAATCCAAATTTCCAGCGATATATTGTTTAGCCCTTGATCGAAATTTATGTACTGTGGTTATATTTGTTATGTTCCTCGGGAGCTTGTTATGAATTTTGGGAGCAACCGTGGTAACATAACGTTGGCTAGCATCACGCTGACACGTTGGTGTCATCAAGCGGTTATTTGAACCAGCTCTTGTGTTATGAGAATGTTTGGCAGTGACTCTCAAAAGCGGCTTTCCATATATGAAAATACAACACAAGTATAGATACAGTGTTCTTATGTTCAGTATTTCACTGTTGTAAAGGAGAGCTGTCGGATAAAGTGATGGTTTTCTGAACATAGTTTTAACAGTGCGATTTTGTATAACTCTAAGAGGCTCAAGGGGTCTTTCACTACTGGCATTACATGTACATTTTCTTGGCAGTCGCAGGCAGTCCCAGGGCAGTCAACTAGTAATTAGTGGCAGTCATAGGCAGTCGTCTTAACATTCACTGGTAGTCGCTGGGCATTCTTTCGCAGTCGCAGCAGTTCTAAGGCATTCCCTAACAAATCAGTAGCAGTCGGCGGCAGTCGCTTGGAATTTAGCAGGCGATCGGCAAGTTTTGTTAAAAAGAACGGTCAAGAACCACGCAACGCAAGGGCCTCGGCAGCCAACAGGCCCTGTTGGCTGCTGAGCAGGGTGTTTATTTGTTTTGCTGTAGGCAAGTAAGCAGTATTGCAGTTTGCGCGCCATTCCATTATCTATTAGGCTAATTAGGTATTTGGTGATGGTTGTGAATGACGTGTGACCATTTTTTGAGTTTATATTGAGATTTTGTTAGTACGCTCTTGACATTTAAAATATAATTTATACATATTTGGACGGTAAGTATCTTTTTTGCTTTAAGTTTATTATGTATCAATTTATTTTGACTAAAAACTTTAGCTACAGTTCAGTTGTTTAGTCGTAATAATAATCAGTCACAATCACAGAAGTTAAACGTTATGCTCCTTATAGACGCGTTTATACGAACGTTTAGAGAAGAAACCGCAAGAAACAAAACCACAGTCGTAATCATAAACATAACTATATAAAAATAATAATAATATGAGCTAAAACGACCATTTTCCATTTCAGAACCACCTTTGGCCGAAATAATTTTTGATGTCTCAGTATACTTATTTTGCTCATTAATTAACAATATTTTTTGTTTGTTTCAGCTAACAACTTTATTTTTCCGCGCGAAAAAAGAAATACTCGCCATTGTGTAAATATTATGAAAACAACAGACTTTCCTTCAATCGAAATCATAAAAATAGTTTTAGAAAAAGCTAAAGATGACGCATTGTGTGACATAAGTGAGTTGGAGTTAATCTAGGACATGAAGGTGAACTACATGCATCATCCACTGTATCTTTTCCACCTACCGAGCCTGCTACTCAATTTTCTGAAGAACCAGTCATTGAACCATTTGAAGAAAATATTGCAATAGAACCAAAAATTGAAGATCATGATGATGTCCTGCTCGAATTCGACTCTATGTATGGCAAACTCGAAAACCGTAAGAGAAACAGTGTCGGTCAAATTAAGGCAAAATTGCGCATTTAGGTGCCTAACACTATGCCGTTTAGAAAGTTTTAAAGTTCCAAGTAGGTATTTCCGGAGATATTCGGAAAAAACTGAAATATTGAAAAATCGTTTTATTTTTTTCCTGAGCATATTTAAAAATTGATTTCAAATTGAATTGCGTATTTGCATTGCCACTTTTTCCGCTCTATCCAATGGTGATATTCAGTTTGGAATCCCACGTTTCGTCTTCAAGGGGTCATCATCAACTTCCTTTTTTAAATACGAAATTTATATTTTGCGTTTTTCAGCTGATATTGCCGTTTTTAATATGAATATGCGTTTTTAATTTTTTTTAATTTTAATTTAATTTTTGTGTTAAGTGGAAAATTAGAACCTTTATTTTTTATAAAAAAAAAATATAGTAAAATTAAATAAACAAGTTCATTTATTTTTTACCCAAAAGCAAAATAAATAATTTAAAAAAAAATCAATATAAAATTAAAACAAACATAAAAGAAAATTAAAAACATATATTCATATTTATACCACCAACGCTATCTGAAAAACGATAAAAAAGTCAAGTTCGTATTTAAAAAAAAAATAAATCTAATGATGACCCCTTGAAGATGAAACGACGGATTCCAAACTGGATACCAATATTGGATAGAGCTGAAAAAGTGGCAATGCAAAAGTGCAATTCAATTTGAAATCCGTTTTTAAATAAGCTCAGGAAAAAAGTAAAACGATTTTGCAATATTTTGGATTTTTTCCGGATATCTCATATAGACACCTAAATGTGCAATTTTAGCCTAATTTGACGAACACTGTATCTCTTACGATTCTCGAGTTCCCCATACATAGACTCGAATTAGAGCCACCCTGTACAAAAAGATGCCGATATTTTCAAAGATATTGATAGTTTAAATGTTCGCGATTTTAGTGGAAAAAAAAAACAGTGAAGTCGGCTCGGAAAGCGATATTATCGATACTTCTCTGTAAAAAGTACTTTATGTTGGTATTTCCTTATCAGATGTAAGTCACTAAGTACCTATCCTAAGAAAATGTACAACTTCTGAAAAAAACTGCTGAACAAAAAAAAGGAACCAAAAATTAAAATTCTAAGAAAGAAAAGTAGACACAGAAGCAGTGAGGAAAGTTCTGAAGAAAACTTTACCACGGTTGAACTGTTAGGTGAATTTGATTTTCAGATGTTGAGTTAACAGAAAATCAAAACACTACTACTTGTAATACCATAAAACAAGAAGAGTACTATGCTGGTGTTTTTTTACGGTCATACCTAGTATATTGGCCATATTGTCGAAATTTTACCAAGCAATAAATATAAAATGGAATTTCTTAAGAAAGAACGTGACGACTTCATATGGCCAGTAATATATCAGATTGTAAAATAAGAATTTATTTTGTATGCACCAATTAATATTTATTTATTTATTTATTTATTTATTCATAATTCTCAACAAGAAAACAATTACAGAGAATGTATACCAAATCCATATAAAATAAATACAATCCCTTTAATCTGAAACGCCAGAAACAAATGGAACTTGAAGGAAAATACAAGACCTTAAAAAAGGGTCTAATAAGTTTTTAAAATATAAATGTACTGGATCATAAAATTTGTACAACCATTATTTGCCGTTACGTCATAGCTTGGCATCTCTCTTTACACCATGGACGTATTTTCAAAACCAATGGTAAAATCTCGGGTTAAATGTCATTTGACAAGTACCGACTAGTGTCAAACGCGGTGTCAAACGACGGATTTTTTAAACCGCCCTATAAATCATTTTTAAAATGAATCATCGGTTTGATGAGAAGGAGCGAGTTCTTATTTTCAACTTTTTAATTATTTTACTCGAGAAAGAGATGTTGGTTAATCGCCAAAAGGTTTATAACGTCACTAACCGTAACGTAAGGGCAAATAATAGTTGTACAATCTACATGTTGTAATTATTATATTTTTTAATAAGACATTGCAATAATTTTTATATTATATTTTTTAATAAGATATTTTAAGAATGTTTATATTTTATGCAGGGTGTTATATAATATTCGAAGCGAAGTCGGCATGAGGATGACATAACCAAGGATAATACAGTGTTTAGCAAATGGAGACAAGTAAATCCGCCATTCTAAATACCTAATAATTATACGAAATATTATACCTGCTTACATTTTAGATTGTTTTTCAAAAATTTCCATTATTTTCCATAAATGAGGTATTAAAATATACTAACTTGGTTGCTTAGATTATTCCTGATTTTAATTTGTTCCTACTCATTTAGTTTCTTAATAATACCTAAGGATTTCCCTAAAATATAAATAAAAAAAATGGAGAACACCAGGGCCTTGACCAGGGCATAAATAAATAATTATTTATGATATTTTCTTTTGTTGGCAATTCCCAGTAGACTTGAAAAGTCTTTGGCAGTCGCAAGCAGTCACAAGCAGTTCCTAAACATTTCAGGCAGTCTCGAGCAGCCTATAAAATTTTACGGCAGTCCCTAAAGTCACTGGGGATTCCCTGGCAGTCGCGCTTCAAATGATATTTTGGCATTACATGTACATATTTTTTTAAAGTGAGAGACCTCTTGAAGAGGCTGTAAGGCTGCACCATACGCACCCCCCCAAACAACCATGCCATATCGAAGGATTGACTCTATCAGCGACCTATAAATCATTATAAGTTGTTTACGGTTCATAAACTTTCTTAATTCATAAAATTTGTGTATAAATCTTCGTAATTTAATTACAAGAGATTTTATTTGTTCATTCCATTTGAGATTTTGGTCAATCATGATTCCTAGATATTTCGTTTTTTCAGACATGTTTATTTCAAAGTTATTATTTATTTGTAAGTTAAATTTTGGTCGATTAATGTTTGTTATTGAGAATGCTATAAACGTTGTTTTGCTAATATTTAAGGAAAGTCTATGATAATCTAACCAGTTTTTTATTCTACTAATGCCCTGTTGTGCTTTGATCTTTATATCTTCCCAAGTGTTGTCATTAAAAATTATAACAGTGTCATCTGCGTATGAAATTACTGTTCCATCAACCTTAGTTTTTAATAATGAGTTTATATATACCAAGAACAAGACTGGTCCAAGAACAGTTCCCTGGGGGACGCCCACCCTTACTTCCTCCGGGTCACTCAGAGCATTTTTTATTTTAACCATTTGTTTTCTTTGAAATAGATAATTCTTTAAAAGCTTCAGCACAATACCCCTCACCCCATAATGTTCAAGGACACTTAAAAGAGCCTCATGAGGTACCGTGTCAAAAGCCTTTGCCAGATCAAGAAACACTGCCACACACTTGCTGCCTTTATCTAAGTTGATTTTAATTTGATTTACCAGTTCAAACATTGCATCACATGTGCTCGTGTTTTGTCTAAACCCATATTGGTTTTCACTTAGTATATTATGTTTTGTCAAATAATCATTCAATCTCACCTTTAAACATTTCTCAAAGATTTTTGTTGTGGTATTTATAAGACTGATGGGCCGATAGTTCGCTATGTGGGTTTTATTACCATTTTTATATATTGGAGAAATTATTGATATTTTGAGTTGTTCTGGGATTTCTCCACTTTGAAATATTAGATTAATTATGTGAGCAAGAGGTGTTGAGAGAAAGTTGTGATATTTTTTTACTAATTTCGATGTTATTTGATCAAATCCGGGAGAACTATTTTCTTTCAAAGTTTTGATAAGGGAGATAATTTCATTTTCGTCAACCGGTTTTAAAAACATAGATTCTTTTATTTGTGGGTAATTTATTTTATAGTTAGTAGGGGGTTTATCAATTTTTTCTGCTAATTTTACGCCGACTTCTGCAAAGTATTTATTACAATAATTAGCCATGTCTATAGCACAAGAGAAAGTATCATTTGTTTCATTATTCACAATATTCATTTCTTCTACTGTCTTACTAGTGTTCTCATTTGTCGCCTCTTTTAAAACTTTATAAATTTTTTTTATGTCTTTATTGTTTTCTAAAATGTTTGCATAATAATTGGATTTGACAGTCGATATAATTCTATTAAGTTGATTTCTGTAGTTTTTATAGTTATTAAAAAGTTCTATGTTTTGTTTGTTTTTATTTACCTGTTTTTTTAATTTGTCCCTATGTTTAATCGAAATTATTATTCCTTCTGTAATCCATGGTTTAATCTTTTTATTTTCTTTTACTTTTATATTCTTTGTGGTTGTACATTGATCTATTAGGCTAGTCAATATGTCCATGAATTTGTCATAAGCTAGTGATGAGTTCTTAAGCGAAAGTACTATATTCCATTGCGTTCTTGATAGTAAATCGTGAAACGCTTCACTATCAAAGTTTTTAATCTGTTTATAAGTTATCTTTTTTTTAGCCAAAGGGTTATATATGCTATTTATGGACAAATACACCGGAAAGTGATCTGTTATATTTGTGTTAATTACCGAGGCATTGTACTCAACTTTACTTGCAGTTGACTTTGACCTTACAAATATGTGATCTAGGCAGGATTGTGTATGAGATGTAATTCTAGTATAAGTATTAATATATGAAGTAAATCCGTGAGACATAAGCATACTTAAATAGTTATTACTCATTGCAACAGCGTCATCTAGTATGTCAAAGTTTAAATCTCCTATAATGATATCGTAATCTTTTTTGTTTATGTTGGAAATGAAATTATCCAGATCCTCTATAAACAAATTTTCCCTTGTAGAAGGTGATCTGTAACAAGTTAATATATTGAAAAAAGTTTTATCCTTGTTAAAGGTTAAGTTTGATAAGGTTACTTTGGTTAAGGGTAAGACTGTATGCGTGATGTTAAAATTAATTTTGCTATTAACAAAAATTAGCATGCCGTCATTCTGATTTAAATTACTGTGGTTAAAACTGGTGATAAATCCAGGAATTGTAAAATCTGAGATAGAGTGAATAAATCGCGTTTCACCAAGAGCTATTACATCAATATCACTACCTAGATTAGAGGACGTTAAAAATATCAGAAACTCATCAAAGTTCTTAAAAGCACTTCTTATATTAAGGTGTAGAATGTTAAAGTGCGTGCTGCTCTTCAAGAGTTCAACCCTTTTAGTAAACTGTTCCATATTTTCTGACTTCATTTTTCTATCTTCAAATATTTCATTTTCGAGTTCATTTAATATATTTTCTTCGTCTATATCCATTAGTTATAAATTATAATTGGTTTTACCTTTAAGGATAGCAGTGTGGTAGGCCAGGCTTGGACACTCTCGACTATCACATTTATGATCAACTTCATACTTCGTTTTGTATTTTTGGTTCGACATGATACAGTTTTTACACGTGGGAATCTGATTATTGCATTGGCTTATATGATGTTCTTCTGAGCAATTGGCACAAACG
>JAEQML010079520.1:0-11962 GCA_016904865.1 Pissodes strobi | reverse complement strand
TTTTTACCCCGGCTACATCCCCTGCAAATTTCAGCCCTCTACCTATACGGGAACATGCCAGTTGCTGATTGACTACACGTTCCATGACTTTGGAGATTATTGGAAGCAAGGCAAATGGGAGATAGTTTGTGGGTGTGATTTTCTTCCCTTTTTGAAGTGAAAACTTCTTTAGGCGCGCTCAGCACTTTTTTTGTGAGGGTTGAATGAGACTGGGCCGTCACGTAACACCCTCACGTAACGCTCTTTCTACTGGACAAAATGGTGAATGCGTTTGTTATATTTATTACTGACAAGCGGGGCAAGTCAATTAGCAACTACTCAAGTACCTCGAGAACAGAATAATCAGCGATAATCAATACGGCTTTCGCAAAGAGAGATCGACAGGAGATATATTGGCAGATGTCACTCATATATGGAGTAGGGCAACTGAGAACTACGGAGAGTCTCGAGCGATTACGTTGGATATTTCGAAGGCATTCGACCGAATTTGGCATGACGTACTGCTCAACAAACTGCCGTCCTTCAGACTGCCAGCCGCTCTCTGCAGCTGGCTTGCCAGTTTACTTATAAGAACCGGTCTCTGCGTTGCAGTTGATGGACATATCTCAGACACATTCCCCATTAACGCGAGCGTGCCTCAGGGCGCAATACTTTCACCAACTCTCTTCCTCATTATCACCGCAGACAGGAGCAGATTACAGCAACTAATCAAGACCTGGAGAAAGTACAAACCTGGGACGACAGAAATTTGGTCCAGTTCAATGCAGCAAAGACCCAAGCAGTCGCGTGACATCATTATGGCAGGATCGACCATTCCTTCATCCTCGTTAATCGGACTGCTGGGTGTCTCGGTCACCAGCAATATGTCCTGGTATGACCACGTTGCTAACATCGCAAGATCAGTCTCCCAGAAGCTTGGTGCGCTATTTCGCAACAAAAAACTGTATACACCGCAGCACTTGCTCTTGCTCTACAAAGCGCAAATAAGACCGTGCTTAGAATATTGCTCACACATCTGGGGTGCCGCACCAAAGCACACCCTAAAGCTGCTGGATTCCATTCAGAAGAGAGTTGTGCGTCTTGTCGGCGACTCGGAATCTGGATCGTCTGGAACCGAGTCTGGAACACCGCAGACATGTGGCCGAGATGTCCCTGTTTTACAGATACTTTCACGGCAGATGTTCCCAGGATTTGGCCCGCCTCATCCCGCCCCTGGCAACGCCTGTCAGACAGTCAAGACAGACGACAAGAGCGCACCAGTTCGTCGTATAACTGGAAACACCTAGAATATCGCTTTACAAAGACTCCTTTGTCTGGCACACTGCATCACAGTCGAACTCACTCCCAGGACATCTGTTTCCCCCTAATTACAACCTACAACTATTCAAGAACCGAGTCAATCAATATCTTCGCACACACATCGCTCGTCGAGCGCCATAGGATCTCCCTTTAGTGTGTGTGCCACACAAAAGATGTTTGAGATGGAACCTGCTTCCATTCTGGATTTACGCCAAAGGATTTTTGAAAATTATCATCTAGAAAGAAAGGGCCTACATTTATTTTGAAGTAAATGCGTAAAATGTTTTCTCTTATTAAATAGCATTAAAAATGCCGCCATTTTGTATGGAGTGCAGATAGGAACTTCATATTCAAGGATTATAAAGTACTCACTTAGGGCTTCAAAATGATGTAGCGCAAGGCCCCCTTTCCATTTATTTTAAAATGGCACCTACCGGCCATCTTGACTTTTTATATGTCAATTTGATACTAAAACGTAGCATTTATGTAATCATTACTCGATCCCAAGTTTCAATTTCCTAATTTGATTCGTTCAAAAAGAAATGGAAGGATAGGGACGTTAAAGAAAAGCACCTTTTTATTAACATATATTCACGTAAAAAGAGCATTTCACGAAAAACGGCATAAGAAACATGATTATCCAACAAGAAATCATAATAATATTCATCAAAACTCTTTGAAATATATGCAGTATAAAAGGTCCTCATTATGCGGGAATACATTATTATAACCAGTTACTGGAAAGTATGAAAAATTTAGAAAGTATATTTGCACATTGCATTGATTTTAAAAGGCAGAAACTTTTGGCTACAAAACGTCTATAGTTTGCAGCATTATGCAGGAGCGTGCGTAAATGACGTAAATTTTAAACCTTTCACTATTTTTTCAAAGCCTATTATGCATGCCCCGTGACATTGTTATATGATATATGCACATTACTTCTTCAAAATATATGTGTTAAATGTCCAAAAATATTGATTGCCATCCCGTTTGTATGTCGAAAACTCTAAACATATAAATCTGGTTCTGGAAATGACATAATTTGGTGGCCATTGAATCAATTATTTAGATTATTTAATACATATTTTAATATTTAGCCATTTTCTGATTCTTTGATTTCATCATGAACAATAATATATTCAATTTCTCCCTTTCAGGTAAGAGACATCTATTAAAATGTAAATGGTGTCTACTTGCAGCATCTATAGGTGAGTATGTCAGCGGGTCGTTCACAAAAAGTTGTTAAGGCGATGATATGAAACTGCTCTCTTAAAAGCTTTAAGCTGTTAGTTGATGTGGAATTAACTCAACTCAAAATCTGACGAGACAACGAAAATAATTGCGTATACAATATACATGTTGGCAACAATTTATCAAGACATTTTAGGGAAGTTTAGGCTCTTCGTGAAATTTTGGAAGAGCTCTGTTATAGCTCAGATTATATTACTAAAACAGTTTTATCCACAATACCGAAACAGAATTTTTTCATTCGACGCGTGTTTCGCTAACCATGTTTGCATTATCAGGAGATTATTAAAACTTAGTTCTAATTGAAAATATTAGTATTAAAAAAATATTTGGACACCCTGTAAAAGGAACAGAGAACAATGCATTATTGTAAGATAAAATGATCCCAGTTTAGACTGTTTACAATTTTTTACTAAATATAAATAGAAAATAACGTGGGAATTAAAATTTTGTGATTTAGGCAAAAAATATTAAAAATCCAATACCTAACCTGGCAACGTCGCCTTTTAGAGAAACAATATTTTAGGGTTGAACAAAACATCCGATAGGGCGCTAGTTTCATTAAAAATACAATGAATTATGCGCCATGCTTTTTGGAATACTCTCTGTAACTCAAATTATTTTTAGAATGTACTCAGTCTCCTTACTCATTAGCATAACGTCAATCAACGTTTTCATTGAACTTTTATATGGAACTTTTTCTCTATCTTGTATATTTTATGGTATAAGGTAAGGTCCAAAGATAAACGGGCTACCTTGTACAGGGTGTTTTTTTTTATAACTGGAACTAACTATTATTGAAAATAAAAGGTAGGCTCAAATTGGAAAATTGCTTGATAAATTATACCGAATTTTAATGCTATATCGAATTTTTGTTATCGCCCTCGGTATACAATTTATACAAATTTATATTTTTTAATTTTTAAATTCCCTGAAAAATTAGCCTTTCAAAACTACCAAACACTCTTTGGATATATTGTGTAGTTTTTGAGATATTTACGTTTAAAGTTTTAACGTAATGCATGGCCTATTTGAACGTGTGAAAAAGCAAATAATTTATTAAACTTAAATATCTCGAAAACTATACAAGGTATCCAAAGAGTGTTTGGTAGTTTTGAAAAGCTAATTTTGCAGGGAATTTAAAAATAAAAAATATACAGGGTGTCTCATTAAAAAAAATAATATACTGCCACACCCCGTATACCGAGGGCGGCAAAAAAAATCGTTATAGCACTAAAATTCGCTACAATTTATCAAGCAATTTTCAAATTTAAACCTACCTTTTATCTTCAATAATAAGAAAGTTGCTGAGTGTTCCAGTTATAAAAAAAACATCCTGTATATTTACATAGATAAATGACAAGCAGGCGACTACTTAGTCGTTCTATTTATTTTTGAAATTGGTACACTAGAACAGGTGTTCCCAAGAAGTTAAAAAATATAAACCACACCAATTCGAAGATAACGATAAACAAACAATAATTAACCTGCTATAACGTTCGTACTTCGAAACAAGGACTTTATCTGACCGCATAGCGCGATAAACAAAAAAATAATGAATGTGCAAGGTGTCCCATTTACTAGTTCAAAGTTTAATGTCATAACGTTTGAAATCGGCCGCAGATCTCACGATCAAGAAAAATAACGCACCTTGTAAAAATGTTGTTAACATTTATTCGTATACGGTCCAAAGTTTTTTTAGATTTAAAAGTGAAGGCTACTCTAAAACAAATACTTTCGGTACAGGTGACTAGAAGCCTGTGAATGGTCAGAGCGGGATTGGACAGGAGAGCTATCAAGAAATTATCGGTGGACCCCACCCTTTTGTGAATTCGTGACAAACTCGTATTAAGATAATATAGCAAAACACGAATTTTAAGTTGGAGGTTTCCTATGTATCTCATGACCAGTGGGAGGTTAATTATAAATGCAACAGATTTATATAATAATTAATAACAATAATATAAATATTTAAAGTAAACTCTGAGAATATACACGAGAAATTTCTCAATAATATAATATTTTCATTAATAAAGTATTGCTATTAGCAAGGAATTTTCGAAATGCTCGTAGATTTTAACTAATAATATAAACAGCACCTGCGGCTATACAAAAGCTGTTCCTCAACTTGACCTTTTCTAAAAAAAATTTAATAATTAAAAAGTCTAGCAGGTACTTACGTATGAAATAAAACCCGAATTATATACCCAAACCTAACATATGCACAAATTTGAAGAAACTCAAATTTATTTTTTAAGATTGGCTGTATGTTTAATTATCTGTATAATATGGCTTTCTGTAGACAATTGCTTTGATGATGATGAAAATACTTTATTGTCCAACAATCAATACATGTATACAATTCTTATTGACAAAGTAAAACAATGAGAAATGTAAATCCCAAACATTTAAAGAAATCTACATAAAATTCTAATGTGAAAACACACACAATATGAATGAATATAAACACTGTTAAACACAATAAAAACAATCGATTTATACAATAAATCACAAAATCGGTAATAAGGTAATAATAATTATTATAAGGGCTCAAACTTGGATTTGCACATCATTTGTTTCAAATGAATAAAACGCTCTTTTGGGTAAGTATGATTTGAGCAAATTTCGAAAACGCCCAACACTCGGAAGATTTCTAAGTTTCAAACTCATGTGGTCAGATTTTTTTACACCGTTTCGTTGTAAGATAATGAACCCCTGACAGAACCACTATGGGGAATTGGAAGAGGGATCTTATTTACATGTCTAGTAATATAAGCCCACTGATGGTTTCTGTGAATTAGACCAGCTGTTTCCAAAATAAACAGCGAAGGTAAAGTAAATTATCATAGTTTCTATAAAAAAAAGGACGACAATGAATTCTGGGGTGGACATTATTGAGATTTCTGATAGCTCTTTTTTTAAGAATAAAAACTGATTGGGAGAGATAATCCGAACATGCGCCTCAAAATAGATGTGCAGATCTTAGATGTGATTCTACCATCGCAAAGTAAACATTCTTAAATGATGAAAGTTTATTATTTAATTTTATTATGTGATTTTTGAAATTTTAATTTATCGTCAATTATTAAACCAAGAAATTTAGAGTCCCTCACAAAGTCCACTGAATTGCCGCAAAAAAAAAAACAGGCTCTCTACACTGCAATTAAAACCAACGATATGAGTCTTTGACATATTAAGGCAATGTTAATCGGAATCGCACGACCGCTTTATCTTCAGAAGATTAGACGTGACATCACTATCAAGCCGCTTAGGATCCCCGTTGCACCACAGAACGATCGTATTAACCAAAGTGAAATGTCACATTATGTTGATTTTAATAAGGTCATTTATGTAGGATTAAGAACCATAAAGGACCATCCCTGCGGTACACCACAATTCACTAGCCGCCCGCCAGCTGACACACCATTCAGATGCAGGTTCTGAACGCGATCCGAAGATAACACTCAAACCACTTGAGCGCCACACCCCTAACGCCATAGACTGAGAGCTTTCGCAATAGTATTCTGTGACACACAATCGAATGCCTTGGATAAGTCACAGGAAGGTGCCGCTGTTGCTTCTCTTTTGTTTACCCCCTGGAATAGTTTTGACAGAAAGTCAAACATAGCATCAGAGATGCTCATGCCCGATATGAAACCGAACTGACCATGGTGAATTATTTTCTGACCCTTGAGGAAGCTCAAAAGTCGTTCCTTTACCAGTCTTTCTATTAATTTACATAATGTCGACAAAAGTGGAATTGGTCTATAGTCAATACTCAATACTGTTTATTCGTGTAAAATACAATAAAGCTTACATACGTCTCAAATTAAAATGGTAACCAAAATAACTACCTACTTATATAAAGACACAAATTATACAACACGTACACTCTGGTTGAGATATTTTAATTAGCATCAAATCTATAGTTAAGATATTCGTTTGCAGAGTAAAACACATTATTGACTAAAATTTCCCTAACTCTTCAAATTTTTTATCTGGCAGTGTGTGAATATTATCTGGTAACACATTAAAAATTTTTACAGTCCAATATCCCGGTCCTGTTTGACACCTCTTCAGTCGCCAATAGGCCGGAATGATATTAAGTCTCTGCCATGTGTTATGGTTGTGGACCTCACCATGACTCCTGTATGACTCAATATTTCTTTTTATGAACCTCAGATTTTTCAGGATGTACTGAGAGGGAACAGTAAGGACTCTTAGAGCAAAGTATGCCCCACGGCAATCATCCCTGTAACCAAGTCCCGCTAGGAATCTCAGTGCCTTACGCTGTAGTGCAAACACTCTATATGCATCCGCTGAATGCCCCCATACCAGTAGAGCATAAGAGAGATAAGAGTGGATAACGAGTAATAAGCAGCAGTTAGCACCTCCAAGGATACAGACCCAGAGAGGTCACGCAACATGAAAATATTTTTGTTTAGTTTTTTGCATAAGTCGTTAATGTGTGCACACCAATGCAGTTTTGAATCCAACTTGACACCCAAAAATTTGACATCACTCACCCCATCAATCAGACCACAAATCTCTCATAGAAAACGTTAACACATTGGTCTTGCCATCGTTCAGCACCAACTTATTAGCAGCAAACCATGATTGGGCCTTCAGTTGCATCAGTAAAGAGTGTATACTTAGAAGCAGGGTCCATACTTGGTAGACCATTAATATAAACTAAAAACAATATAGGACCAAGCACCGAGCCCTGTGGGACCTCAATGTTCAAAACCCTCTCCGCTGATGACACCCCAGAAACCCTCACAGTCTGAGTCCTGTCTCTTAAGTAAGACTTTATGAGCTAAATGCTCTCTGAGGAAAAATTGTATTTTTCTAGTTTTGTCAGGAGGATATCATGGCTCACACAATCAAAGGCCTTGCTAAGACCACACAGAAAAACCGAGTTAAATCGGAGCCTGTGGAAGGACTCAGTTATAAAAGACACAAGATTTAGAATCCCCAAGACTGTATGCTTACCCTTACGGAAACCAAACTGAGATTCCGAAAAACAATCATGCAACTCAAAAAACTCCAATCCCATGTTTTTCGATATAATAGGTAGTACAGAAATTGGCCTATAATTTTCAGGCAACTCTACACTCCCCCTTCTTATAGATTGGACAAACAATTGCACCCTTAAGCATGGATGGAAATACACATTCATTGATGCACAAATTGATTAATTTGGCAAGGACAATTATTATGATGTTCTCAATAGATTTGACTAATTTAACATTCAGCCCGGAGACATACCTACTATTTTTGTTTTTTAAATTATCAATTACATCACGTACTGTATTAAAGGAGACTGCAGAAAATGAAAATTGGTGTGATTGGTCCAATGCATTAATTATGTCTATTGGATTTATATTTGTGCTAGGTATATTTTTAATCATGTTTGCAGGGATGTGATAGAAATATTCATTGAATGCATCTGGACTTATGTTGTGAGCCTGCGAGTGGTTTTTGTTTATACCTCGGTGGTTATTAATAATATTCCACACTGCCTATGTTGGATTGTTTGAGTTTCGAATGATGTTATCATTTGCTGCAATTTTTGCGCTTTTTATTGCTGTTTTTTTCTATCGATTTCTAAAATTCTTATAGATATCAAAATTATTCCTTAGCTGGTACTGTTTATTAAGCTATGTAAGAAAGCATAGTTGTTCACGCATTGCTTTTAAGTCATTGTTGAACCAAGAGATTTTGTTGTTTTGGCTAGATCTAGCATTATACTTTTTTCAGGGAATGACTCTAGATATCCTTTTTCCAATTCATTCATAAAAATAGTAAACTCATTCACACCCACATCACATGCATTTATAAAACTTCAATCAGTTTCTGACACACTAGTGTAGAATAAATTCAGACCATGTTGTGTTATTGGTCTACAAATCATTTTGCATTTGCATATGGAATGGAATGATCGCCTCCCTTGTGAAGAGGGATTATTTTTGCCGTCTTAAGACATAAAGTAAATGAGCCCGATTGAAGGATAAGTTAATTACGTCGGAAAGAGCCTGAACGGTGACCCAAGAAAGTTTTTCCAACGTTTGAAATGAGATTCCGTCATCATTAGTCGCTCCTTTGTTTTTTATTGATCGTACTGTACATAGACTTTTCAGGGGATGCAGTTGGGAATAGGTAAAATGAATTTGAAATTCCAACATCAGATAGAAATGTTCGAGGATCGGAAGAGGAAGAAATATTTTCAGTGAGATTGCTTGCGGCCGAACAGAAGTAATCATTCCGCAAATCAGAATCAATCTTAATTTCAGGAGAGCTACCAACTCTAGAAGTAATATCATTGACAATTGACCAAATTTCACGTTGCCTATTAGTGGGTCGTTGTAAACGTTTAAAATAGTAGAGCCACTTCGCAGTTCGCAAAAGAAATCTGTAAATCCTGCGATCCTCAAAGAAAAGCGACAGTACCAACTAATTTTGAGGTAAAACTCTTTAAGAAAACGCAGGAATCTTAGATTGGATGCAGATTTGCGAATCCCAGAAGTTAACCACTTTTTGCGCTCTCCATGCCTCACTTTCATTGGGCGCACTGGAAAACATCTCTCCACCAATCCAGATAAATCAAAGTGAAACACCGAATTCCAGTTGATTGGCGGATAATAAGCTAACCAAAAAAAATATTTGTGCTTTAAATTCTACCCAATTTTCTATTAGTTTTAGTGAAGATAGATCTGCATGGTCAGACATGGCCGGGTCAAAAACATGACGCGCCCTCCCGAACATTAGAGGCAATATACGACATGGATGATCTTTTTATCCAGCAACATAAGGGAAGCGTCCAAAATGTGATCTTGGATTGATACAGCAGATACAATTTGGATTCGCTTACGTTAGGATGGAGAATAATTATCATAAAATTTTAATCGCCCGCCCATCATTCTGATGGAACAAAATCTAGGATATCATGTCACTTTTTTCATCTCAGTGTTATCCCATTCGATCTGATGATCCAGTTCAATCATGCTCTGCTAGTGCGCAGGATTGGACCCCTCTTCGGATGTCACTCCTATGAGATGTAAGACGGCCTTTTAAGCTTCTCGATGTTTGACCTATATAGCACTTTTCACAGTTTTTACATGGCACTTAAACAATGTTGTAATTCTCATTCAGTGGTAGAGGAGACTTTGTTTTTATGTAAATTAAAGATAAAATTTTAACTTGTCTCTTTGCAATTTTGATAACCAGATATTTGAAGAGGTTAGTGAGTTTACATGTCAAGCTCGATGGCAAGCCCTCTGATGAATAATAAAGAGAAATATTTGGGTGTGTTATTGGTAATATTACTTATTGTATCCTCAATGTTAGAGTTTTGCTCTAGTGCAGATAATCTATTCAAAGATGGAGGTTGAGAGGGGTTATAAATTATTTTTTCCAGGATTTTATATTGAGTGTTAAAAAGAAACTTATTTAATTTACTAGTCTCTCTGGGTAGGAATTGTCCACCAGTATGTCTTTTAACTGTGCGATGGATTGATCTCTGAAGTCAGGGTGTGTTAGTTTGGTTGCTCTAGCTTTCATCCCTAGGACTAGATTAATTTTAGTTTTCATCGGATGGTATGAGAAATAACTTATCAACCTATTAGAGCAATATGGTTTTCTATACCATTTAGTTTTTTTAAAGTGTTGTTCTCTGTTCTAGTCACCAACATGTCCAGAAAGGGGACGCTATTGTTGATTTCTTCCTCCACGGTAAATTGTATATGTGGATTATAGGAGTTCAAAATCTCTAGAGCAACCCTTAATTCTAACTTTTGGTACAGAGAGCAAAAGACCATCCACGTAGCGCTTCACAAAAGACACATTAAAAGGCCTATACTGGAGACAATCACTCACCAAATCATCCAGCACATAATTAGAAAAAACCTTTTTCTACAGCCGAGCGCAAAATAACTAAATACCAAATTCAAATGAAATCGCAAAATCGGCGAATGCCGCGGATCCTTATTTTGCGCTCTAGCGCGAACATGGAAAAGGAAATTCTCACTTTTTCCGTCTAGTGTGCTGAATGGTCATGGAAACCGAAGATAAATAAATGACAGTTGTGCGTTTGTTACAGTTTGTTGCTGGCACTCCTGTTCTAAATATGCCCGAAGCCCGAACATAATATGTCAAAACTGACAGTCATTTGCAAATTTCAGAATAAGTATAGAGAAAAATGTGCATTTAATTTTAAAAAATGCGGCTGTAGAAAAAGTTCTGTGTGTTTTTCGAGCGCAAAGTAAGATTGCCGTTTTCGAAAGATTACTGCGCTCCGCTACGCGTCGCGCAGTAACATTCTTTCTCAAGCGGCAATCCGTTACTTTGCGCTCTAAATACACAAATAACTATTTTAATATGTCGTTCAGTCAACACTTTTGTGAATGTCCTAAATTGTATATGTGGATTATAGGAGTTAAAAATCTCTAGAGCAACCCTTAATTCTACCTTTTGGTACAGAGAGCAAAAGACCATCCACGTAGCCCTTCACAAAAGGCCTATACTGGAGACAATCACTCACCAAATCATCCAGCACATAATTAGAAAAAACCTTTTTAATATTTCGTTCAGTCAATACTTTTGTGAATGTCCTGGTAAACTATTTGTTTATGTAATAATTCCTAACCACCAATATTTTGAGCGCAGGACAAGTGAATGTGTTCTTTTCATTGTCAAACTTATAATGATGAATTCTGTCTCCCTCACATTCACAGTAAGCGATAAAGGAGCACGTTCTAGATTATCCATCCATATACAAATTCGACATTTTATGCGAATTTTTTGTTTCCCTGAAGACGGATTTTTATTTCAAGAAATCAGTGTAACAGTGTCGATATGGGCATCATTTTGTACTTTACATTTCACAAAATGTGGTTAAAAATGTAGCTGGGGTTGTAATTTTCCCCCTTTATCCTCTTATCTGTTTCTACTCAACCCACATTGGTGAGTCTTTAGATATAGATTAGATTGTTAGATAGACTAACGAAACAATTTATAAATTGTAGATTGTCCTGAGGAAAAGATAAATAAATCTCGAAAGCTTGACAGAACAATAAATGGTTTTCCTTTAATTTAGGCCTATAATATAACCAGAATGCATCCCCAAGAAAACCTAGGTTTTGATATTTTTTCTTAACTAGTCAGTTGAGACTATCATCACTTCAAAAAAAAAAAGCGTGATTTTTTTATTTTTGATTTGCTTGGGTTAGCCTGGAGACAAATTTATGATAAAGTTGAAATCGCCCGCCCATTATTTCTGATGGAACAAATCCAAGATATCATGAAACAAATTAGCCGGGAATTAGCCGAAGTAGAAAACTTTTGCAAAAAATATACCTTTGGAAATATTCTTTGGGAAAATAAATTTTTGAAAATATGTTTACTTAGTTCGGATTTT
>JAEQML010079519.1:0-11963 GCA_016904865.1 Pissodes strobi | reverse complement strand
ACTAAAACACGCTTTAATGATCAATCGAACTAAAAAACAAAAAATAACTATTAATACAAGCAGAAAATAATAATGAACGAAAAATATTAGTATTATTGTGAAAAAAGCGTGGGGTGCTCGATGTACATAAAATATAGCACAAAGCGCCCCACGCTTTTTTCACAATAATACTAATATTTTTCGTTCGTTATTATGTTCTGCCTGTATTAATAATTATTTTTTGTTTTTTAGTTCGATTGATCATTAAAGCGTGTTTTTTTAAACTATATTCATTTTCCACTTTTTAGTTCGATGTACTATGGAAGCATTTTTTTAAACTATATTATTTAATCCTGGCGATCTTCACCAGCCGCCCCCCATGTGGCCCAAGGTAGCCCCCCAGGTACTACACCTCCCAAAATTTGGACCCCCTACCCCTTCTCGTTCTCCCGGAATTAATTCTTTTAGTTTTTCTTCTCCCCCTTCTCCTGCCCGAACGGGGGGGGGGGGGGGGGAGGGGGGGGGGTGTACGACCTCCAGTTTTGGCACAGAATCTTCATTTTACCCCGTCTACATCCCCTGAAAATTTCAGCCCTCTACCTCATCGGGAACATGCCGAACGGATCGCGAGCTGGCGTACAAACAAACAAACATACATACAGGTGAAGCTAATAAAAGCGTGTTAAAAATAGCTTTACTCCTACATACAGGAACGCTTATGTTACCAGCAATAAAAAAATCAATAATGTTTTTTTTTCACTTGTCCAGAACAGAATAACAGCTTTGTATGGGTGCATTCGAGGCTTGGTAACGAAGCTGGCCAGTATTGAAAAAGCAGTACTTGTGTATCTGCTGCCGATTCAAACATGTTTTAATTAAAGTTCTTGCTGTGAGCGCAGTGATAAAGTTAGGATTAATTTTGTTTAAGTTCACTGGCACAGATACTTGGTTCACGTACAACACTTCGAACTTCAGCATTGTAAATATATGAAGTGGATATGTTCTTCAAAAGATACAATTTGAGTGAACTATAATTTGAGTACGAAATGTTCACTAAGGACGTTTACTATTTTTGTCAGTTTCAAATGTGGGGGTCAAAATTTGATAATAAAATTAAGCTTTTCAGACTTTCCACCATATTGCTAAAGACCGCTCATACTATTATAACTTTCCACTAAAAACAGGTATCATTTACAATGAAATCAACTAAAATTAAAATAGGGGCCGAGAATTAAATTAATTAGGTAATAATAATATTTACTTTCAAAAATATTTTTACGCACACATCCTGTACATACACAAAGCTAAAAATACAAGTATTTCATTCACCTTGCTGAATGCGTAAACAATTTGATAAAAATATTTGAAGTTACATCTCGTATATTATCGATATATTAGACACATTAGTGTTATTGCAATTTGCTGTTTTGATGTTGTGCGAATGCGAATTTTCTTATGCCTATTTTAACTTAAAGTGTAAATATGTGAGGGAACTTAGTTAAGGGTAGAGAAAGTTATCCATTCCGTCTTATTGTTGTTCTGTTTTTAATGGTGTTTACAAAGTGATTAAGATACAACCTGAGGAATATACTTCGTACTAGCAGATTACTTTCCATTTGTTGTGTCAATCGAAAGTAATGGTGCCGGACACGTCTAAATTGTTGTTTAGACACTTTCTTTCTTGGATACTTAAATTTATTTTGATGCACTCCACTAACATACATGCATTCATAAGGCAAACGGTCAAATAATAGTGAATATTTAAGATGCAAAACTTTTAACACTCAAGCATATTCTATACAATCGCGTTACAAATTCTTCTATAATTTGTATAAAAAACAGCTGTACATTTCACATTCATTATCAACAACACACTTAAAATACATTCCTCCTGGAGTAATATCTGCTGATATCCAATAATTAATCTTTGAAACCAGTAGCCAAAAGTTGGCCGATTATTATTATTAAACGACTTGCACCGCCGGTGGTCTGACTTAAAATTAATAAGTATAAGATAATGGATACTAAATTAATTGCTGAAATATGTTATCAAATCGACAAGGCAATAAATTATTATTGATTGACTGGTTTACTTTTATAGAGACTATGTTTTCCATATATTTTCAAGGAAAAACTGTACAAGCTCTAAAATGGTTTGAAAATTGCCACAGGGATTTCTTAAACAAGTCTTCCTGCGAAACCTATTAATTTCTAATTGCATCTTTTCATTAAAGTGAATAATTGCAAACATTACTACAAATGCTTATGATTTGTGATATTATGTTTCATATCAGCTCTATAGGGGAGCGCCATAGTAAATTACGGCATAGAACCGGAAGGGGAAGTAACTCCAGCAGAAATTCGCCGAAATTACATCTCCAAAGGCTTGATATGTCCATGTCTTGGTAACTTTACCAATATGATAACTGTTATAGGAACAATTGCTTCAACAATAGTTTCCGTCGTAACTATGTCGTTGGTAAAGTTACTTTGTTGTCTACGAACTAACTGGAGTCGTAAAGCAGGTTAGGTAATTATTAAATACGTTTACTTTTTCATAGAGAATAGATGTGTCTAGTAGGCTGGAACGAAAAATTTTTTTTCTTCAATCGTCAGTAAATCCGTCATTACTCGACTATGTAGGCGGCCGTGAAGTTTCGTTTTTCCTCCGCCGGAGCTTTACTTTTCACTTTTTCGCCGGCGGAGTGAAAAGTGTTGTCATAGCAACGTAGATACAATCAAATAACAAAATAAGCGTCAACAACTCAAGATTTATTAAACTAAAATTTGTATTTATCACTCAATTTGTGCACTGCATTTTTAAAAATCACTAATTTAGGAACAAATTGGTTATTATTTAATCGAACTTACTCAATAACTGCTTATCAATACGGAATTAAAACGCAATCGGAGACGCACATTACTATAGCAACAACCTGTGCCTATTCACCGACACCGGTCTAAGCCGCCTTGCGAACCTCCATATCTTTAATAATAATCATTATTACTATTAAAAAGAGATGTTTTTGCATTAATTGTCGACATTTGAAGAAAAAACATCATATTTTATTTGGAGGAAAAGTTACTTTTCATGGCTTGCTCTCTATTAACAGCCTCACTCCGTTCGGCTGTTAAACACAAGCGCGCCATGAAAAGTATCACTTTTCTTTCCTCCATATAAAATATTATACTATTTTCTACAAACGTCACTAAAAGTACAATTTTTAACTTATGCTGTCAGTGTCTAAAATGTCACTTTAAGGCACTGGTGCTAAATATAACTTTTAGCCCTGGTGCGAAAATATAAAAATATTTGATATCAAAGAAATATTTATTTACTTAATTAAATATACAGTTAGAGAAACTACAATTAGAGTAAGTAATTCCATGGCGAATCTCATTAGTAGCTGTAGTAGTAATTATTATTTCTGTAGAACTTGTACTAGGATAGGGAGCAATGTTATCCGCCGAAGTTTTCGACAAAATTTGGCCCGCGATGATATTTTTGTTTTGTAACGAGTCTTCTATATAACCCTCCGCTACTCTACTAGACTCCGTCCACTGGACGGAGTCTAGTAAAGTAGCGGAGGGTTATATAGAAGACCGTCCACCGTGTCGCTTAATTGTAGTAAGATTAGCACCAGAGTCTGCCAACAAACTAGCCGAAGATCGTCGGAAGCAATGTCCAGGATAAAGATGAAAATCAGGCAATTTTAGAAATTCAGCAATATTTGCAGGCATCTTACCAAATGTGTTGATTCCAACTGGATTCGTGGCACATTTATTCTTAGTGTATTTTATGAAAATTCTTGAATGATTAGTATTTGCTGGACGAAGGGCTATGTACTTTTTTAATAGTTCAAATCAATGTTCAAATATAATGTACCATTAATAACGATTGTTCGTTGCACATTAGATGTTGTGTCTGGTATATGCACATCTAGTGAAGTTCCCAAATCTTCGATATTATTTAATGTTAAGTTGCACAGTTCTTCGCGACAACAGGCTCCAAATACTCCGAAAATTACGGAAACCTTCTGCATGAGATATGTTTCATCCTGCGCTTCTGCGAGTAATTTGATGCTATGTTCCCTGGTCAATACTTTCGACTTTTTCGGTCTATATCCTTCCCCCTTTCGCTTCAAAAAAGCAACAAGTCTGTAATATTTGCTTATGTCCTGATTATTTATGTTCATCATCGCAGCTGAAGTTTCTTTTAGCGGAAATCGGCTACAAAAATATCGTTCTATAGGACGATTCTACACAAGAATACTAGCACAAAAATAATGTTTTTTTCTGTAACGGGAAAAACGTTTGACATTTTATCTCTGTTGCCAGGTAACAAAATATCCCTTTTTATGAAATTACTTTTTATCCGCTCGGACGAAAAACTATACCTTTCCGATGTGTTTTCTCATCGCAAAAGTCATGATTCCAGTATATTGTATTCGTTGCTCGGCAACATGCAATAACGGTACGTACAACATTTCCGTGCTAGGCCGGGAATATAAAATTTCTGTCATATTTAAACACCTTGTTTGTCAGATCTGACATTTATCAAAAGCAAGATTTAGCTGTGGTTTCTCTAGTTATTACGTATACCTAATAAACTCCAAGCTCGCTCGATTCAAAACTTGATATTACGTTGAGTTTAAATTTAAAACACCGTTTTTATTTAGAGTAATATTTGGCTTTATTTTTATAAATACGTATTATAAATAATTTCGATCGAATAAAAAATAGTATGTGCAACTCGTAGAAAAAGCACATTCCTGGACTCCTGTGTCCAGGAATGTTTTGCTTTTCCACCTAGTTACACAATATACTATTCATTTCTTCGCAAATGTTTTGTTTTCCAGAAAATTAGATTTTTCTTTATATGATAATTTAACTAAAACCTGTATTTGGAATTTCCCATTATTTTGCTATATGCCGGTCCAGAAAAACCTATTTAATAAAATCGTGTTATTAGTTTTATCCAAAAATTCATAATTAATTAATTTTTATTTGTAGTTTAGAATATTGGAAATCTGTTACGGAGATGAACAATATTTTTGGGCGGAAATTCTTTATACGGAAAATCTTTAAATTGACATGTTTTAATAGGTTTTGTGTTTTGTTAGTTTGGGTTAATTTTGGTTCTGATGTGCGGTTGGCCAAACGCGTAGCGCGCTTGTCTCATTGTGCTTGTTTGCTTAATTAAACTTAGTTTCGATCATTTTTACTTAGCTTGGGTGAGCTGGTGAGACAAGCGCGCGTAGTTGCTCTGGTTTATTAGGGTTAGTTTTGGTTAGTCTGGGTTGGTATTGGTTAGTTTGGGTTAGTTTGAGGTATCAACTTTCGCTTAGCTAAAATCAGTTAAGTAAGAAATATTTGTTTATTTAGTATAGAGCAACCACCCCAAACACAAAATCATAAAAAAATTTTTGCGGAAATGCATCAATTTCATTTTGTCGACTTAAGAATAACTGAAATCAGTTACATGAAAACATGTTTCTGTTTTATATTCTAAATATTTTTCTAAACATAATACCCCAAAAAACTTCTTGCGGAAATACGTCATTTTCATTTTTTGAATAAGTTTGGGTTAGCTTTGGTTAGTTTAGGCTAGCTTTGGTTGGTTTGGGTTAGCGTTGGTTAGTTTGGGTTAGTTTCGTCTCGTTTAAGCCACTAAGCACGAAGCGCAAGCTTTTCTTCACGCAAGCCAAGGCGAAATAATTTCGGTTAGCTTGGGTTAGCTTTGGTTAGTTTAGGTTAGCATTGGTTAGTTTGGGTTTGCTTTGGTTAGTTTGGGTTAGCTTTGGTTAGTTTCGTCTCGTTTAAGCCACTACGCACTTGCGTGAAGAAAGGCTTTCTCTATCAAAAAATTAAAATGACGAATTTCTGCAAGGATATTGTTTTGTGTTTATGTTTAGAAGAATGTGTGAAATGTGAAACAAAAAAAAATGCATTAATGTAACTGATTTCAGTTATTCTAAAGGTTATAATATTCTATTAAAAAATTAAAATGATATATTTCCGCAACAAGTTTTTCGCGTGTTTATGTTTAAAAAGTGTTTAGAAGGTAAAGCAGAAATATGTTTTTATATAACTGATATCAGTTATTCTAAAGTTGGAAAAATGAAAATAATGCATGCTAGATACTTGCACGCAGAACGAAAGTGATATTTTCAATCTATCCGCAAATTAATTTTCATTACCGTATAGCAACAATAAACTTCATGAATAATTTGATTTCAAAAAGATATTTTATAAATTTAATAACGTAAGAAATGCGTTGATTTATTCTTTGAATGGTGTTTGTAGAAAAAATAGTGTATGATATATGTGCTAAAAGTGATTTTATTTTATTCGGCGCCCTGTCCAAAACTTCCCTTCTCACGAAATAAAATGTAACTTTTAGCACTTATATCATAAATAACTATTTTCTACGACTGCTTTGAAAATGGCCAAAAACGCACTACTAATAATTCTTGAAAACTATATATTTCACACAGTGAAAAGGATTTTCACACTCTACAAAAGAATGTTATTTATGAAATACATAATATTCTTAAGTACAGTATGCATTACAAGTTTAGTTCATTCTTAAAAATGCCATGGTGATGCAAACTGTTGCCCAAACGTACCTAAATCTAGATGGCGAGCGTCACCTTGGGAACGGACTATTTTGTTTCAAACAAATAATTTTTTGTAATCGTTAATTCTGTGTTATATGAACCTTCTTAGTTAATTTAAATAGAGAAAAAGTTTAATAGAATAATTCGTGTATAAGTAAATTATAATAATATTAATAATATGATGATACAAGAAGAACTATGAAATGAAATTTCCTATTTCTGTAATTTTTTCAGTCAGAAATATGTCAGCTTGATAAAATTGACATTTTTAACTGAAATATAAGCGTTATTCGAGCTGTATTTAAACCAACGGAAAGCACTGTCCCAGATTTCTATGCAGTACCAAAGAATATTCTACTACAGAATATTCTTTGGCAGTACTATGCACACAAGTGCATCTATATTATAGGCCAAATTTTGTTTTACTTCAGACACTTTTTGAAAATATTTTAAAATAAACAAATGAGACAATGTTGAAATCACGCATATACGCAGAATTTACCTTGGGAGGGAGTGGGTGAAGGGGGTTTACCGGCTTCTTGATATAAGGGTGCCGAGTAATGCAATTGTTTATAACTCACAAAATATAAATAAACTCTAAAGGTATAACATGTCGCATGAAGCATGCTCAGAATTCTACGTAGAATCAAATAATGTAATAATATAGAGGGCGTTCCATTTAAAAAAACACGACTTTGATATACTTATATCAGGTTTTCGGGGCTCTCTATAATATAAAGATTTCTTGTATCAGAAAGACCGCAACTTAAAATACTAATCGACTTGTTTGAGCACTTTGCCGAAAAAAAAACTATATATTATTGACTGCATATATTCGAAGTTTCAAAATCGAAATGTATATTAACGTTTAAAAGTTAAGGCTGTTTATATAAACAGCTTTACTTAATATATTACATATAATTATTTCCTCTTGGTACCTTACCAGAGCAAATTTCATATTATGATTGTAATATTTGTAATTAAATTTGCAGAACCTACATATTTTTTACGTTGGAAGCGTGGCTTCAATCCTTGGCTGCTTTGTTGCCCTAAATCCTAAACAAAAAAAAATATATAAATATCCTTCCCGTCCTTTCAGGCTGTGGTTGCTATTGGTCTTACTGGTGCCTGCAGAAGGGGAGAACTTTGTCAGTTAAAAGTTGACGATATAGACGATTTAAATTCTGCATTTTTAATAAAAATTCGCCATACAAAATACAAGATACCCAGATCTTTTACAGTAACCGTAAGTTTTTACGAAATCTAGAAAAGGTATGCTAGCCTTCGGCCACGCAATATTGAGGAAAGAAGATTTTTCTTAAATTATAAAGCAAGTAAGTGTACCAGGTTTGTGGAATAAATAAAAATGGAAGAATGGCTATGGAAATAACTGCTTTTTTAAAACTCCGGAACCCTTAGCAGTATACAGGCCACTGTTTTCGCCGATTGTCGGCAACAATGTTGGCTAATGCTGGTGGCGATTTATTAACCCTCAAACGCCATGGCGGGTGGCGTTCTAGTCAGGTCGCAGAAAGATGTAACAAAATCGTTAAGTCGGTAGATCATTTTACAGAAAGTACATTACCACACGAATCAGAAGAATTACAGACCTTGCCAGAAAATCCTCAGCTTCCATGCTCTAACAGTATAAATATATCAGTTACGGAAATGTATTAAAATTCCTGGGATTAATCGTAATAATTGCTTTAACATTACAATAAATTTTAACTTTAAATAATAATATGCTTATGTAACAAAAAAATTAATTCGTTGCAATTTTCTACGTTACTATCGTTTCGTGTTTGTGTAAAAAGTAATATGTTTTATAGAATAAAATTTAATAATATATTGTTGTTTATGTATGGCAATAAACTGCTCCTTAAATAGTAAAGTAGGTATACAACATTTTAGCAGTAATATTAATAACTTAGTATAGGCATCTGGGTACGTTTTTTTTTTTTTTTTTTTTATGGCAGTGGCACACACACTAAAGGGAGATCCTATGGCGCTCGACGAGCGGTGTGTGTGCGAAGATGTTGATTGACACGGTTCTTGAACAGTTGTAGGTTGTAATTAGTGGGAAACAGATGTCCTGGAAGTGAGTTCCACAGTGATGCAATGCGCCAGACAAAGGAGTTCTTGTAAAGCGATGTTCTAGGTGTTTCTAGTTGTACGACGAACCTGCCGTCTGTCGTGACTGTCTGACAGGAGTTGCCAGGGGCGGGATGATGCGGGCCAAATCCTGGGAACATCTGCCGTGAAAGTATCTGTAAAACAGAGACATCTCGGCCACATGTCTGCGGTGTTCCAGACTATCCAGATTCCGGGTCAACTCCGGGTCGCCGACGAGACGCACAGCTCTCTTCTGAATGGAATCCAGCAGCTTTAGGGTGTGCTTTGGTGCGGCATCCCAGATATGTGAGCAATATTCTAAGCACGGTCTTATTTGCGCTTTGTACAGCAAGAGCAACTTCTGCGGTGTATAGAGTTTTTTGTTGCGAAATAGCGCACCAAGCTTCTGGGAGGCTGATTTTGCGATGTTAGCAACATGGTCATGCCATGACATATTGCTGTTGACCGAGACACCCAGCAGTCCGATTGACGAGGATGAAGGAATGGTCGATCCTGCCATAATGATGTCAGGGCCCGCTGTATTGGCTCTCTTGGTAAACGTTGCTGCTTGGGTCTTTGCTGCATTGAACTGGACCAAATTTCGGTCGCCCCAAGTTTGAACTTTCTCCAAGTCTTGATTAATAGCTGTAATCTGCTCCTGTCTGCGGTGGTGAGTCTCAGTCGCTGGTAAGGGTTTTTCTGATCTAAAGTGGGAGACAAGGGTACTGTCATCTGCAAAACTGTAAACAGGATTATTCCTTTCGATCAGCAGGTCAATAATATAGATGAGGAACAGAGTTGGTGAAAGTATTGCGCCCTGAGGCACGCCCGCGTTGATGGTGAATGTGTCCGAGATGTGTCCATCGACTGCAACGTGCAGGGATCGGTTCTTAAGGAAACTGGCCAGCCAGCTGCAGAGAGAGGCTGGCAGTCCGAAGGACGGCAGTTTGTTGAGCAGTCCGTCATGCCAAACTCTGTCGAATGCCTTTGAAATGTCCACCGCAATCGCTCGAGACTCTCCGTAGTTTTCAATTGCCCTACTCCATATATGAGCGACATAGGCCAATATATCTCCTGTCGATCTCTCTTTGCGAAAGCCGTATTGATTATCGCTGATTAATCTGTTGTTCTCGAGGTACTTGAGTAGTTGCTGGTTGACTACACGTTCCATGACTTTGGAGATTATTGGAAGCAAGGCAATTGGGCGATAGTTTGAGGGCGTGGTGTTCTTGCCTTTTTTGGATCGGGTTGCACTCGAGCGACTTTCCAAGAGGATGGGTAAATCCCTTTTCGGTAAGAAGGAGAAACAAACCCGGAAAAAACGGGTGTTAGTTCGTTGGCGCAGTTCTTTAGCACGATGGCAGGGATTCCGTCCGGTCCTGATGCCTTTTGCGTATCTAGTTCGTTAAGGATTTTGCGAATATCACGGTGAGAAAACTTGACTTCTGCCATGGTAGTGTTGATGTTCGATATGGTGCGGAGAGTCTTGCCTTGGGGGACGTCTAAGGTAGAGTGCGATGAAAATATTTTAGCGAGCATGTTCGCTTTTTCCTTGGTTGTAGTTGCCGTGATGCCACGTTCGTCCGTCAAAGGTGGGAGAGACGTTTTTGTAAAGTTGTTACTTACTGCCTTTGCTACCGACCAGAAATTCCTGGAACAACTGGGACATTGCAAAAGTTTATTCCTGATCCTTTGATTCTGTTGGTCCTTAGTTTCGTCGATCACACGTTTGCATTCGTTTCTCGCTTCGACAAAATAATTGCGAATTTCAGCGGTCTGATTTTGCTGCCAGTACTTGTAGGCTTGCTGTTTCCTACCTACAGCTCTTTCGCATCTTCTGGGCTTTCCTTTTGATGGTAACTTGATGGAATTTGGGATGTATGTTTCCATTCCTGAGGAGATTACTTGCGTGATCTCTTCGCAACAGACTGACGGGTCGTGAGTGCCAAAGCAGACGTCGAGCCAAGGAAAATCTAGGTAGAACTCCCTTAGATCGTCCCAGTTTGCAGGATTGTAATGCCAGATTTTGCGAGGCAATGGTGGGTCCTTCTGTATGAGTGGCAATTCACACACCGTTGTAATAAGTTTGTGGTCGGAAGTACCTAATGGCGGACCAACTGTAATTTTGTACTGGTCAGGATTGGTCGTTAGAAAAAGATCCAGGAGGGCGGCGAATTCGCCCCTCTCTGAGATTCGAGTTGGTTCGTCTACAAGTTGAGTAAGCCCGCAGCTGATGGCGAATGCTTCAGCTTCTCTACCTTCGTTGTCGGTCTTGTTGTGATGTTTGAGCCAGTTTGTGTTGAGGGCATTGAAGTCTCCCAGAACGATTATTTCTGAACTGGGGTGATCGACCTGTATTGAGTCAAAAGTGGTAGCCAGTGTTGAGAAAAAGCTTTGGTAGGCACTATCGCTCAGAGGGTGATAGAGACAACATATAAACTTGGTTAATCCCTTGGCGGTGAACTTAAGCCACATGACGTCAAGGTTGTTCGATTCGAGTGTTTCCTCGCGGTGACATGAAAGGTCGCTTCGTACAAAAAGGCATATCCCGAACTTATGTCTAAATCGGGTATGTAAGTCGTAACCAGGATAGGGATAGTTCACTGTTGTTGTTCTAGAACATACTTGTGTTTCTGTAAGGGCTAGTATGTGTGGTCTATTTGCTTGTAGATGTTGGTGTACCGAATTTATGTTGGTATTTAGGCCTCTTATGTTGCAGAAATCTATTCTAAATTGGTTCGGTATCTTTGATATCTGTGAAATGCGGAATGAAGGGCTCCCAGGGCCACCCAGCACCCGGAAATCCGAATGGCCGGGGAGTTTACTTCCGGAATATTTTGATCCTGGAAGCACCATCATGTCCATATATTCCTACTGTGGAAGCCGGCAACACCAGCGTGGAAGCGGAACGTGATTTGGGAAAACCACTTAGCGCCTCCCAGCTCTAGTGGGGTGGTCTTTCACCGGACGATGCGAGTAGGCGTATGCATCTACCACCTGGGGCCGCTTCCACTGGAAGCATCGGCCTCAGACTCATTGCTCTGGTGGTTCCTAGTCTGACTGGGGTAAAAATGGGGTTTGTTGGATCACTCCCCAGTGATCAGCTCCAGACTTTGTACTCTAGTGTTCTCCAGCCTGGAGGAGGACGATGGGGTTTGATGGGCCACATCCCGTGGCAACTTGGAATGGCGGGGGCGTCACTCCCCGTAATCAAACTGCTCTCACCAGTTTGACGTTCCTGCCTGCTAATAC
>JAEQML010079518.1:0-11963 GCA_016904865.1 Pissodes strobi | reverse complement strand
TTAAATATTAAAATATTAAAACAAAAGAAGCTTCAAATTAAGGCAAACTTTCCAATATACCGATTTTCAAGATATTTATGCAATTTTTTAAACGCTATCGATAAGTGAAAAATCTCGAAAACGTCCCGAGGTATGGAGCCGATGACTACTGTCCTATCATCAAACCGATAAAAAAATTACTTCTGCATATTTGGGAGAGATGTGAATATTTTGAATTTTGAGAAGCAATTGCGAATAACCCTGTATAATTTGAATATGGATCTTTTTAGGTATTTAGTAGAAGTCAGCTGATTTGTAAAGCATTGAGCTTTATTATTTCGAAAAGCGCATTTAGTTCCATCAATTATTAGTTAAGATATTGATTATTAAAATCGGACCACGAATTTTTAACGTTCGAAAGTTATGAACGGCAGTTTATATTATCATCGAGAAGGTGATTATTCGGAAAGGTAAGAGAATTATTGAATGTTTTGAAATGCACTGCTACAAATGCCTATAACTTTGAAGGTTATATCGATAGCGATGACCAGAATACAGTACGCTTTATTGATTTATTATGTGCTAAGCCAGTGAAAATGTCCATAAAGCCCGATTGATCCTATCAAACCGCCCGAGAAAATCAAGTTACGTATACGACTACACAACTCTCAATTTTCCCTGGAACAGCTCGATAAAAGGCTAGGGTCATGCGACAACCATCCAGGTATCTAAACGAGTAAGTAGTATTATATTTAGCTTGACAGACTAGCATAACAGATGTAGGATTAAAGGTGAAATAACTAAATTTATTTGACCTCTATCTGTTACATGTTTTCATTCTAAATTGACATGTAACACTATATGCCTTAAGCTTCTGAAGAAGAATTCCATGGTCAACAGAGTCGAAGGCCTTACTAAAGTCACCAATCAAAATTGTGTTTTACTGAAGATCATGAAAAGAATCAAGCTCAGGATTGTATTTTGTCCTTTCTAAACCCAACCTGACGTTTCGCAAATAAACCATTTGTTTCAAAAAATGTCAGAATTTATTATATTTTGAATAATTGAAAGTAACGATGTTGGGCGATAGTTTTCAAGCAAAATATGATTTCCCTTTTTAAACAAAGGTACTACCAACGTACTTTTTAAAACGGTTGGAAAGATCTGTTCTCTTAAACAGAGATTAATAAGTTTGGCGAGAAGCATTAAAATTATATTTTTAATGGATTTAATGATTTTTACATCACGAACTTCATTAAAACTTACCTCTGAAAATGAAAAGTTGTTCAATGTTGGAATTGCTTTTTCTAAATTTGCCATGGGATTTATATTTGACTTTGGAACATTTTTTACAACTGCATACGTAAGGTATGAGTTAAATACGAATTACATAGATCTAACCATTTTCGGATGACATTTTTTCCACGACAAGGAGAGAAAGAGGAAATGAAAGAGATCCTGAGAGAAACGTTGTTGAAAATGACAGAAAGATGGTGTTTGCATTGCTTTATAGTGCTAAGGGTGGACATAAATGTACCATCTCGTGTAGCTGATTTAGGTCAACAAATCGCATATTCGTTCCCTTTAAAATCCCAATGAAACGAAGCAGAAATATAACTTTAGAAGCAAATTGATAGGACACCGGAAATCTGGACAATAAGTGACCATACATACATAGCTTTGAGCAAGCTTAGAGAATCGAATATGTGTTTTAAACCCTTACGAATGGCATTAACTTCAGTGGAGTCAATCGAAGAGAGATAATAAAGTTTAAATTCGCTGCTGATGTTTTTTTTATAGAGAAGGCGTCTTCAGCTCCCTATTGAAGCTTTTACTCGTCTGTAAGCAGTAATAGTTCACAATTCTATTTCTATTAAATTAGGTTGTTAAATATATGTGAAGGGGTGAGCTCGAGGTTAATGGAAGGGTACAAGAGTTTCCCACCGTGGAAACTTGTGAAAATCTATGGCCTCTGGAGGAGGAAGCTTAAAACCGTGGTGTTTTAAAGTTTGAAGAATTCTAGTATTGTATCATATGGTGGTGTGTGATTGAACTAAAGTGGAGAGAAATTCATCGGAAAAAGGGAAGTGGCAAGGGATTAGTAAGGCAAAGTGTTAGTGCTTTCATAGTTAAGCCTGTTAATTATCAATAACCGATCGACGTTTTAAAAGAGTTGGAGAATAGAGACACCAACAGAAGGAAGAGAAAAAATGCAATATATTGGGGTCTTTTAAAATGCGATCTTGTTATCGAGAATAAGTCCCAAGACTTTGAAATTCTCTGGTATAGCAATAACGGTGTTATGTATTTCTAGATATTTGAATGGCAGCTAATTGCGCGTCCTGTAGAAAAGATGGAGGATCTGGAAGGTCACGAACAGTCGCTAATTATACCTGATCAGCCGTCTAATTTATGTAATCTCATGAGCTATGATTTAGGAGCAGATCGTCAGTAAAATGTTGGAGGAAATTTGGTTGAGAAATAGAATTTTTATTGAAGTTCATGGACAATCGAGAGAGTATTTAGCATAAAATGCAGCCTTGTGGAATCTCGTTCTGAAGCAGGTGACTATTGAAGAGGTAGGTACACAGGCAAACCCTGAAGGAACGTGAGAAAATAAAATTAAATATAAAGAAAGGGAGATGACCATCGAAACTCATCTTTTTCAATTGAATTCAAATATTGTTTTTTGCAGCTTAGGTCATAAGCATTGCTAATAACTACAAAGACAGTTAAATATGGCACTTATTATTGACTGATGATTGGATATGGGATTCAAGGCCGGCGAGATGACCGATAGTTAATTGTTAACGATGAAATTCATTTTTGCTTTGAAATTTGCAGACCCTTGGATTCCAAGTGCCGCGAGGAACGATTATTGATATTTCTTTAAAATATTTTACAGAGACGATTGCAAAATAACTACTGATAATTCTAGTTTGTTATCAATAAGTTTAGTGGACTCCCAGTTGCAGCATTTACTTATATTAATTAATTATACATACGATTGTTAATACATAATATGTATTAGCCTTTATAACACTGTTGTGGCTATGCCACAACATTATGGGGTCATAATGCCAGATTAGGTTGTAAAATTGAAAAAGATAATTTTAATTGTACATTGAGAGATGGGATTTCACTTTCTGGAAAAAGAGACCATAGGATTTAGTTCTCTGATAAAGAAAAATATGTTATATGCATAAAAATAATTTGTGCTGGATAATTTTGGTTGAACGATCCTCATCGAATTGGGCAAAGTTATATAGTCGGTTGTTGACTTATCATTTATCAATAATCCTGAAGCAGATTTATTATCTATAAAACTACAATTGAATTATGTCCACTGTATTAGAGCGAATAAAATAATAAAGAGAAATCTATTTTTGTTTGCGATTATTTACCAAAGCTATCGTATCGCTTCAGGATATGCAAATAACAACAGTTGGCAGATAGTTCAGGAGTTTACGTTATTGAATTCTATAACTGAGTTCAGATAATATAATAATATTAGAAAAATAATACTTTTATTAAACTGTGTTCAACGTGACCTGAAAACGAGGGATATATATGTATTGATGTTTTAATGCTTGATATCATAACATAATTTTTCATGAAGAGAAAATATCGCTAAATTACTTGAAAAGAGCGCAAGTTTTTTGTATATTTACAAGTCCTGCTTATAATAATGCTTATTCCGAAATTAACTAAAAGAACAATATTACCAAAATCTATGATACGAAAATGCAGCATATAAAAGTGCTCTCGATTTGAGGTCTTAAAAGAAATCAGACTTCAGGGTCGGGATCCAAACCAAATTGTACACCATTGAGGTTTTTTGGATTTTGCTGGCAAATTCTCTCAGCAGAAATGTAGTAAAAATTCCAAAAATCCACAACGGTCTACAACACGAAACATCTCAAGTCACCAACTTTCTGAAATCGAAACTAGTGTACTTAGCAAAGGGTTTAACTTCGCAACAGCTCCTGTTGTAATGGATCCAGAAAACTGCAAGACCAAAATCATGCAATTTCCCGACGACCCAAGCTACAAACCAACAGCTAGAGACCCAACAACCAAACAAAGAGGTTCTTAATAAAAAAATCGCTTATAGTAGGAAATATTAAGAAAAAGCTCATCCCTAGAGAAAAATCAAGGTGATGTTTGAACCACCACAAAGATGAAGTTGTTCTTCGACCTATACTTAGTACCCTCAATTCGCCAGTACACATCGTGAAGAAATATCTAGCCAGCATCCGACAACCATTGTAGAAAAGCTCAGGATGATTCATGCAAATACTCGACACCATTAATAGATACGACATATTAGTCAGCATTGACGTCAAATCGTTGTATCCAAGTGTATCAGTACAAGAAGCACTCCAACAAATTTTGGAGAACGGGAATCTTCCTGCGCATGTAACAGACCTCTCAAAACACTGCCTCAAAAATGCTTACTTTATGTACGATAATCAAATAAACAGACAAATCGATGGACTAGCAGGCATTATCTTGATTGACGCCTTATCAATGAGTCGATGCGGTAGAAAATCGATTTAAATTAACATAGAAGTCACGTTATAATTTTCAAATTAGAGGAAGCAAATATCTTACTCCAAATCGAAATGCGGCCGAAATGCAGTTTCGCAGTGCGAGTTCATATATTGTTTGGCCCAATGTCGAATAGAATATTACTACGTTTGGGAGCTTGAATTAATTGTCTAGGTCTCCGCGTTCGAATACCATAGATTGTATGGTTAAATCAATGCAGAATATGGTCCCTCTATTTCATATTGGACTCTATAAGATCGACGCCGATGATGGGGTATCTAATGATAGTAAAAATATATTTAAACTTCGCTTAGGTTTAAATGACACTCGTAAAACCTAGAAACTCTATAAGGAAAAATTTGTTTCAACATCCTTCTTCATGTGCCGTCTTCTTTGAGAAGGTTGGCTATCATCATGGCAAATTTTTCATTTTGACGTTGCGGCTCGGAAAAATTCCATTAAACTGCTGTAAAATGTATATTTATCTCTTCATATCAGGTGGCCCAGGTTTTGTAATTTTTGATTTTTTTTTTGGTGTCCTAAATTTATTTCTCCTTCTTTACTCCTTGTTGGGAAAATACCCTAACATGTGTATTAACTTATCGTGTTTCACCGTATAGTTTGGTGATAAAGCCCTATATGTCGGTAGTATGAATGAGCCATAATTAAACTCCGAATAGATTTATTTCACCCTAGGTAAACAGCAATTCGTGCATTTAAAATATTGTAGTTCAGTTTCTCCTCAGTCCGAATCTAGATTGTCGGTAGAATAGATTCCAATATAATACGCAACAATCGCTGGAAAGCAAGTTGTCACTCTTCGTCAAGGAAAACGTTATTAATCATTCTCAATGTAATATATCTTTGTCTCCGTCAATGTTGTGTAAACAACAATATGTCAAATAAAGAAAAAACATGTTTCTACCCTCTCAAATGCATCCGCGCCCGCGCAATTTCCCGCTCTGTTCTCCCTGTCCGGTCCGGTAAGAAAAATTAGATTTTAGTGTCTGACAAACACACAACCATGAAGCATCGATCCAGTCATCGTTATGCTTGAATTTGGCGTTAAAAACATCAGCCCCTCTCGCTGCCCTGTTTGACGCCAAGATGTTTAGTAGTTTTTCTCATTTGTTTCCACAGATAATATGTGCTCCCTTTTTTCAACACTGAATTAAGGACTCTTTGAGCGTTTTAACGCATTTTCTCGAGACAAAACAACTCGTAGCGTCTCCCTTATTGAAGATAGAAGAAGGTAAAGTGACGGTTGGAAATTTGTAGGAGACAAATCTATTCCTGCACTCGAGATTCGAATCAAATGTTCGAAGTCTTACATCCCTGGTGAAGTTAAGCTGAGAGAATAGAAGAAGACTTAAAGTACAAGGTATTTTGTGCGAACCAAAGGCAGTTAGTTGAAATAAAGTTGATTAGATTCAAGTAATCAAGAAGTTTTGTTAGATGTTAGATATTTAATAATAGTTAACCCCATTTATATTATTTAGTTTTATGTATGAAAGTAGTTAGAAATCATTGTATATATTAATCATATTTAATGTACGTGATACCCAAAATACATGTTCACATCCTATGAAAAAAATCCCCACCACCCTGTTTTGACATTGTCCCCTAATTAAAGTGGTAAATTGTAAAGTTAATTGCCTCCCTCCTGTATGGCGACAAATGATTTAAAGAATTAATTATTTATACCGACCACTCTTCTTCATACTTTCCCATTTGTTGTTCTGCTCACCCAGGACTCTTCTCTAAGCACATATCTCGAATGCTTCCAGACGAACAGTGTTATTTTTTTAAGAATCCAAGCTTTCATTCCATATAGCAGTACTGGAAACACGTAACATTTGAGTTTTTGGTAGACTAAGGTTGATACTTTATAGTACTTCTCTCATTCTATTGAACAAAGTTCTAGCTTGTTCAATTCTTGATCTGGGATCTGCAGTATTGTCATTGTTTCCATTGATTATTGCCCCTAAGTACTTATAAGTGCTATAAACTGACTTCTGCTTATAAGTGCTGACTTCTACTAGCTTAACCCAGAGGAGTTCTCGTCTTTTTTTTTGTGATTTTGTGATCGTCACAAATTTAGTTTTCTTGGTGTTCAGTGTGAGTTATCTCTATTTGCTTATTTTTACTACTTGATCCATTAGCTTCAGTAGACCTTCTAGCAATTCTTCAATAATTATAGTATCATCCTCATATCTAATGTTGTTAACTCTACCATTAATTTTCAGAGCAGTGACAGTGGCGAGAATACGCATCCCTTTCTTACTCCTCGTTTTATGCTTATTTCTTCCAAGAGTTTATTTTCGACACCTACTCTGGCGGTCTGGTTAACGTAGAGATATGCTCTAGTAGTATCATTTATGCCTATGTTTTTGTCTCTTAGTAGCCGGCCAAGCGTATCAAAAGCTTTGCTATAATCCAAGAATCAAATATACCCTGGTTGGTTGACGTCCATCCATTTTTGAACCATCACGTTAAAAGCGAACAGAGCCTCTCTTGTTCTCATTGCGCTACCGAATCCGAATTGTGGTTCACTAAGATCTTGCTGGATCTTCCTAAATATTCTCTGATGTACTATGTACTATCTTCAGGAATGCCTTAAGGGTATCACCAGGGATAACTCTGCTCCATTGACGACAATACCTCTAAGTATCGGGAGAAAAATATTTTAAGCTAATGACAATGATATCTGATCGCCTGAAAGCGGCTGATGATGTTTTGATATTGATCATTATACCATTTGTGCTTGAACATGCGCATACACAATCGATTGACAAGCAGTCGCTTCTCCTTTTAAGTTTTTTTCCTCTCTGGTATGATCTCCACTTTGCCGATCGTCCGGTGGTTACTGCATTCCTTTGCATTTGAGCCACTCTCTTTGTATGATTCCAGTGTTATATGCCGTATTAATTTAATGATTTCTGTCGAAGTTTCATCGAACCTTATTGCTTTTAACTGATTTAATGCATGCAAAGCTTCATCATTTGTTATATTTGGGTTTTGCTTACTGTTTGTATCATCGTCTACTGGTTCCTCTTGTCTTTCATCTTTGATCAATTCATGGATGTACTTAATCTATCTTTCTAGTTTCCCCTTGTTGTCTGGGATTGTCTTACCGTTTTTATTTTGTTTCATCTGTTAATATCTGTTAATTGAAAAGATATCATGTAAGTTGAAGCCATCATGATTTTTTTGTAGTTCTTCTGTTACTGCGTATTTTCTTCGTGCCATTTTTCATTGGCATCCTGTATTTTTCTTCTTATTTCCATCTGTATGTTTTCATTCGCGTTGTTATTTCTGATCCTATTCTTTTTACATTAATTGTAGTATTCCTTGAGTTATCCATGTTTTCTTATTTTTGCTACCCTTAACTGTTTCCATTAGTTCTCTGGTCGGAACAATTATTGCAATTTTGAGTGCCTTTCTTTTTGTATCCGCGTCACCGTTTGGGTTAAGGTAAAGTCCTCCTAGCTCTTCATGTATTCTTTCTATCAGTTATTGCTTTGATATTGGATTCTTAAGTTGTGCAGCTGCTTTCTGATATTTACGCTTTTTTATTTTTTAAGGTGATCCTTCATTTTAACTATTATGTCTGTTCCAACATTTGAACCTGGGTAGGTTTTGGTAGATTTGATGGAATTTCAATATCGCTTTTTTATTAAGGCATAATTTATCCAGTTTCTCTTAATATTGTTCTCATTACCTGATGGCGATGTATATAGTCGCATCTCATGCAACCTGCAAGATGTGTTTGCGATTAGCATATCCGGCTCTTGGCAAAATTGTGCCAGTCTATCCGTTCTTTGATTCCATATTCCCAGTCCGAAATCTCCAATGATATCATTTGCCTTTCTTTACCTTATCTTGTCTTTGAAATTTTCCATAATAATTGTGATTTTAAGGCATCTTGTGATAGAGCCTGCTGAATGTCGTTTTAAAATTGTTCATTTCCTTCATCGCTTTTATCAGCTGTCGGGGCATATATTTGATTTAGGTAAGTACTCCTTGTACTGCTTTGGCTCTTATCATAAATGCTCTAATGCTCTATTTGAGATTGGGGGGAGTGGTTATGGAGTGTTTGAGGTTTTCCTGTACAACTATTGCTACTCTATTTCGGTGCTGTGGGTCGTTATCACCCGCATTTCGCTTGAGTCGGGCTATCTGGATTCCTTCAGTCCCTTTGTGTTTACTTCAAGTCGTTGCACCTCTTAAAGCAGATTGCGAATTTTTCCTGCTTCGTATCTTCATATCTTGATTACTTTCTCTATTCTTTTTGCTTTTTTTCAGAAGTGTCTCTCCCGAAGATCTGACTGGGGGACTTGCAACTCTGGAATATTGTGTTATGAAATTAGCTAGGACAAAAGTTGTCCTTAAGATAATGCAGTGGTTTCCTGTTGCCTTCTGCGTTTTCTTGCCCTCTAACAGCGATTTCTTGTTGCAAAGGTAAGAAGATACCCTTGCAACAAGTTTTATCAACCCATCCTCCATCTAAAGCTGTTGGTTGACAAAAGCGATCTTGTTATTCTGGTAGACACTCTATCAACAGAGCCTCGTCGGTTATCTGGCAGGATGCACTCTCTACGTGCAGGTGATGATTTTATTTGGCCTAACTTACTTACACTTCAGTTTTAAGATCAGCAGATATGCAAACACGAAAGTATTGTGCATAACATTTAATAGCCCTGAATGGGCATCAGTGTGAAATGCTTTGTGTGATATTTATAATTTTGCGACTACCGATTCTAAATCACGTTATTGTGAACCAAAAGTCTTTTATTTATAATTTATCGAATGGACTTTAGATAATTACATTTTTCGGTAAAACATCTGCCGGAACAATTTAGCAATGTAATTACCATTAATTTTATATTCAATCACCTGCTTTTAACGTAAAAGTTTATTTATTGTTCTATATTGATTTTGTAACACCGACGTGTGAAATTTAATGCGGCAACATACTAAAAGCAGGTGTGGATATTTAACGTGTTCTGACATAGATAAAACATTATGTACAATCGTGATTCTTATGGAAATATTGGAATTAAGTTATTGTTTATCATATATTTTTCTAGACTTTTTTTCCTAAACTCGATTAATATTATTATTATAGCTTACTCTTAAAGGAAACGATGTAACACTTTTGGACTTTTCTGCGGAGAAACACGACTTTGTAAACTTTCTACTGAAACATTTAAAATAATATGAAAATTTGGTTCCTACATTGGTTTTCCTAACGTTAGCTTAGACCTTAATGTTGCGTCCTAATCGCTAAAAAATATATATATTTAAGCATTTAGAGTCCATAAAATGAAGGCAAAGCAGATATTTAAATAGCAAAGCTGAGCAATTGGCAATGCTGCAAGAGAATAAAGTTCTTCCCTAAGGGCTCGAGTTTTTATACAATTAAATATATTCACACAATTATTTTTAGAAAGTATTGTCATCTTGAGCCCGATTTCTTCATAATCTCTATGGTTTTTCCCACTTTGCTTTTGTATATCGACGAAATTCAGTCACGGAACTAATTATAAGAATAAAGAAAGGTGCTATTTTGATGGTAAATGGGCATATATATTGATAATATTAGTATTGTCACAGATACTGAATCATTTCGTCAAAATAAGTAGAAAAGTTCATGTAAATAATATTCAATAACTTTAAAAGCGCGGGCGGCAGATCTCATGCATGTAGGCCACCGCTCTGGGCGCTCATTGTGCACCCAGTCACATAACAACTTACCGGATAGCTCCGCCTCCTTAGCGAAGGTGCACAACTGGATCTTTCTTATACCCTTCGGGTTCAACGCGCAGCTTTCGAAGTGCATCTCTCTTAACCTAATTGGCAAGAACTAGAGTGGACGATTCCTCGTCCTCGAGGCACCACCTGCACTCCGAAACGTCTAAGATCCACAGCAGGAGCAGATGTTGTTCAAGCGATAGTGCCCTGCGAGGATCCTTATATCCCTTCTCTTCAGATAGAGCCAGAAAGTTCTTGACCCTACTAGGCGCTGTTTCTTCCAAGAGTAGCTCAGCCTTCCTCATTCCTAGAGTATTTCCCCATAGATCATTCGCACGTTCAGTCATTGCATTCTTTAGGATGGCGGTGGACGTATTATAGGATACTCCTGTTATAACCTGCCTTCTCGTTTCCCGAGACATTCAAATATCCAGGGACCGATAGAAGATTTATCCTATTGTGCTCGGTCAAGGTCCCCAAGACGTCCTATACTCAGACACCTGCGCATAATAAACCCTATGAGAGTCAAAGGTTAACAGAACAGCTTGGCTGTCTGAGTAAATGTAGATATTTTTCTCTTTGAAGATTTTTAACATGTTCCCATACCTGCATTTGGGTATGACAAACATTTTTTCTTAGAGGTCAGAATGAAGAGGCAGTGGCAGTTGAATGACGTCGAAAGAGTGCCAATAATAATTTTTATCAACTGGAGCTGTATCGAGAAGCCTACAAAGAAATATCGAGAAGTTAGAGCTGACTAAAAACCCATTCGACCGCGAGAATTATTCAATTAGTCAATCAATCATCATTTTATTAACGCTAACAGGTCATGAATTACACTATACTAATAATTCTACAATGATATACCATTAAGTGATTATGTACATTAGTCAAGTAACACCCGTCTTTTTAAAGACGTCTCGGTTACTACCCAGCGCACAAGACTTTGGCCGATTACATGCCTTATCACTGAAATACAATTTTATTATAGAATCTACTTACTAAGGCCAAGGCCTTTTAAGGGATTTAACAGTGTGACATTACCTATGGATGACTATCCGGAGTATGACTTGCTTTCAGGTGTATTTTTATACATAGAGGGGTGTTAGCAATGGTATGAGTGTGGGCTCGGCCACGTGAGGCCATGCTTCACTTGCCGGGAACAAGGAAGCGTGGGATCGGTTTGAGCGCGGCATCGATACTGTGGTCTGTGGTGCTCGCTCTAAAAGACCACAGTTATAATAAATGATATCGGGGACCCTTAGCAAGCACCGCTCACCCCGTTTTTGGCATGGTAGGCGGGACTTACCTGGCGCCGGCCATGTATTTCTAGCGACTGTGCTTTGCTGCGCTCCCATTACTTTTCAAGTCCTTGAAAAGCAAAAGGATGCAGTTTGGACTGAAATGAATTTATGGTACGATTTAACCAATAAAAGGTGTCTGATAAGTGAAGGAATACCAGTTGGCTGTTTCTAAGGTGGTCTAGGCTCTAAGAAAAAGATCGTGCTTTTCCCATGTATTGGGCCGTGTTTGGCCTTCCATGTCGAATCAAAACGTGCATCGGCGATGTGTGCGGTCAGCGGCGAGCCACGTATCCCAAAATCAAAGAACTTGCACGCAAGTTTATCTATGTATTTACTGATATATTCAATATCGGCCCAAGCGTGCAGATCTCTGAT
>JAEQML010079517.1:0-11965 GCA_016904865.1 Pissodes strobi | reverse complement strand
CGGATGGAGTGCACAAGAGGAAAAAATTCTTTATTTTTCATTTTACGACAAAAAGTAATTCTTTATAAAAAGTTCTGTTTGTCGAGAGAATCAATTAAAATATAAAAATATAAAAATTATAATAATATAACGCCCCCTGCCGCTAAAAGAAACTGGAAAACGGTCGACGTTTCGATGAACAAATCTGCCCCCATTGTCAAGAACGAACAAATCTAAAAATGAAAATAAAGGAAAACATTTCCCATCAATTCTGGGATAACTTCCTCAAGGATTTCTCGGTATTGATGGGCTGTAAGGTCTTCTTAAAAAATTTCCTGTTGTGCCCTCTCAAAAATTAAATGGTTATTTTCTTCAGGCCAATTCCTTGTATTATGGCGATTGAAAATTCCCGCACTTGACACGTAAGATTCATCGGACCAGATAACCATTCTGCCAAAAGATTCATCAGTATGGGTTTGTCGTAAATACCATTGGCAAAAAAACATTCGGCATCGCCGGGTGTACATTTTGAACTATGTGGAATATATAAGGGTGATACTTATATTTTGGCAAAATTCTTTGAGCATCAGACTTGGATATACTAGTTGCTTCTTCTATTTGCTTGCAAGAAGATCTTCTCTCTCTATCTTGTTCGGTGCCTACCTTAGGAAGGGACTGGATAAATGATCCATGCTCTAATAAATTTGATGTAAGACGGGCAAATATGTCTGGGAAAGGTTGTCTTCTCTCTGGATATCTAATAAAAACAAAAAAGAACCCCTAAGATATTATCCTAACCATAGCACTCAAAATACGTTACCTTTGTAAATATAATTCCGAAGCTTCTTGGGAATTTTCATTATATTGTAAAGAACAAACTAACATATCATACTTTTCATTATTTTCGTAAACCGCCATTATTTAAAAAAAAATTATTAAATATAGGGTATAGTTAAGTAGAAGCACCAAAACAACAAAAATATTGTATTAATAAGCAAAGACCCACAAAACCGCAGTTTTGTTCCAAACAAAATACATTTACATTTTGAGGGAGAACAGTACACCCTGATCCCCTTACTTTTATTGATCAAAGGCATATATACAAAGAAAATAAACATTTACAATAAATTACAAAATTAAGAATGTTCTCTGTAAGTGCGCCTAGGTTTAAGGAAAACCTGTATGCACATAATTATATTTATACCTAGTTATATAGTCTTAATATATTATATTATTTGTTCTCTATAATTCTATACTGCCCTTTTAGCTATACCAACAAAAATAATAACCAAAATTAAAATTAATACAATCAGGTATCACAAGTATTACAATTATCACAAATATTACAGTATCACAATAGGAGATAAGAAGAAAGTAACAGTAAAAGCAAAGATAAAAAATCAACAAGCGTAAAAATTTTTCACGATCTTCCCAGCAATACCTTTTAAATCAAATATTAAAATTTTTATACTTTTTAACATTTCTAATACTTGGTGGAATTAGGTTATAAAATTTAGGAGCCAGATATGTCATAAAGCGCAAGTTTAAATCACATCTTGACTGCGGGATGCTCAGTTCATGAGCAGCGTTTGCCCGGGTCATAAAATTATGGGACACACAATTTGATTTTAGTTTTTCATTTGTATGCACAAACCCACACACTGCAAGGATATATAAGATTTTTAAATTGTCAATTTCTAAAGAATAAAGTTGGTTACAAGGATATAATCTAGGTTTTTTCAGAATGATCCTTACAATGTAGTTCTGTACTACTTTCAGTTGAGTAAGATTAGAGCTGTACATCCCACCCCATACAACTATGCCATACCTTAAAAGGGTCTCAACAAGTGCCTTGTAAATCATCAGTAGTAACTTCTGCGTCATAAAGTTACCCAGAATATAAAATTTATGAATACAGAATCTAATTTTTTTGTTTAAGTAAAGCACATGTTGATCCAATTTCAGGTGTTTATCCAGAACAACTCCCAAATATTTAATGTAGTATACTGCTTTCAAAGGCTGCTTTACGTTGTCAAGTCTAATTTGATCAATAACTGGTCTATTTGCCATTGTTATAGAAAATGCAATGTACTGAGATTTTTTTCATATTTAAAGTTAATTTGGCTGTCTCTAGATAGTTCTTAATTTTGGCCAAATCCGTTTTTAATTTTTCACTCACCAATTCGCATGTCCTCGCATGAAATACCACCGCCGTGTCATCATCATAGGCAACAATCTTGCTATCAACTTCAAGGCTGCAGAGGTAATTAACATAAATATTAAAAAGAATTGGGCCAAATACCGTACCTTGTGGTACTCCATGTTGAATTGTCTTTGGTTCACTTAAAGCCTCTGCAATCTTGACACGTTGAGTTATATGCATCAGATAATCCGCAAAGACATTCAACACGGCACCCCTAACCCCATGTTCCTTCCAAGGCTTGAAGGAGCATAGGATGCGATACCGTGTCAAATGCCTTCGCTAAGTCCAAAAACAAAGCGATGCATAGGTCTCCATTATTTAAATGACACATAATTTCAGACACCAGTTTATAAACTGCATGCGAAGTACTCAATCCCCGCCTAAAACCAAACTGATTTTCGGATAAGAGCTTGTTAGAGTCCAAAAATTCAAGTAGTCTAACCTTAAGACATTTTTCAAATATCTTTGCTAAATTTGAGATGATACCTTATTGGTCTATAGTTACTTATATCCTCTTTATCTTCAGCTTTATGGATTGGGGTTACTACGGCGGTCTTAAACTGTGTGGGTACTTTTCCTTTTTTAAAAATCAGATTAATTATATGAACTAAGGGATTTAAGAGATGGATAAGCAGTTGTTTAATAATTTAGTAGGCAATTTGTCTAACCCCGGGGAGCAACCATTTTTTAAACTCATTATATGTTCACTAATCTCATTACAGTTTGTCGGTTTTAAGTACACTGAATAGAGAGGGCTATTTACAAATTGAAACGAGCTGGAGGGACTTTTAATTTTTTTCGGACATTTCTCTGCCTATATTAATAAAATAGTTATTTACCTCAGATGCGAGATGATTTAGTTTATTCATGTTAATACATTTAAAAACATGTTGGCAATTAGATGCTGTGGAATTTAAAGTAAAATCATCTGAAAGGTGAAGCATAAGAAGTAGATGGTCAATTATGTCGAGTTCTCTAATGATTGTATCTATTTTCCTAGAAAAGGTTTTCTTTTATCTCGCAAAAAATATGGTCAAGGCAGGTTTCACTCACTTCTCCAGTGACTTCCTGACACAATGGAACAAATCCATGCGAAAACATTGAGGAAAGATCTATTTACATCAACATTGTCCCTATTAAGAAGATTTATATTAATATCACCCATTAAGATATCAATGTTACTATTACTATTAACAGTACTTTCAAAAAACTCGTCCAAATCATTCAAAAAATCATCACTCAAAGAAGGAGACCTATATTTTTTACAGATGTTGACGACGACACGAAGAGAAAGCCGGCAACCGTGCGAGAAGCGACTCCGACGAAGAGCGAGAACGAAGACTTCCTGCTCTAGCGGCGAGCAGCACGATAAACATGTATTAAAAACAGTCCATTTATTTTCTGTAAAATAAGTTAAATAAATAAATTTAAAAAAGCGTAAACCACCCTAAATTTATTTGAGGTACAAGAAAGAAAGTTAAACGCGTCTATTCATGATGGTCCTTCGACTCGAATTAGAGTAACAAGTGGAAATCGGTGTGTTAAGCGCTGCTCGCGCTGCCATATTGGGTAAGTCCTTCAATCCATAAAATTCCTCTCCCTTTGTGCCGTCTTGATTTGTGTAGGTGCAGTGCATGCGGTATATAGTTTTATTATGCGATATTGATCTATATAATAGAATAATCAATAATAATAATACAAATACACGTTTTATTAATCACACGCAATTTTGAACCTTATATACATTCGTGGCGGCGACGGCGCGGCGATCGAATCCGATCGATATAGGGCCTATCGGCTATCTCCCTTCCACACCAGCTGCCAGCTGTTCCTTTCTCTCGCGCGCGTCTGCGGAGCTCTGTTAGCAATTGCGACGTTGCCGGACTTTAATTATGTTATTATTTTTTATAGAAACTTTAAGTAGTTCGATTTTATTAATTCGATTAAGCGAATCACTTCATAAATAATTAAATTTCGGCATTAAGGGAATCATTTGGTATTTTGAATAAAAATAAAACAATTATTAATATTAATCTTATGCGATAAACTTTAAACAAAATGTCAGACGAGGCGATTAAAAAACTTAAGCGACAAAGGGGCTCAATAAAAGCCAAGCTTACGATATTTTCAAAATATCTTAATGACCTACGCGAAAAAATAAATGTAACAACAGATGAGGATGATTTTTATCAATTAGAAGTTCGTCTGACATTATGCGATAAATTACTAGATGAATTTAATGAAATTCAATCGGATTTAGAAACGATAGTCTCAGAGGCGGACTTGGAAGAAGAATTTAAAGAGCGAGAAGCGTTTTCAAATACATACTTCCAAGAAATTAGTAAGGCAAAAAAAATGATTTTTGAATATAACAAACACAATAATAGTAGCTCAGATAGCGAAAGTATAGTTTTCAGAGATACTCATACAAATGTTTAACTCCCTCCCATACAAGTTCCTAAGTTCAGTGGCGACTACGAAGGGTGGTTAGAATTTCGGGAAACCTTTGAGTCACTAATTCGCACACACGAATCGCTAACTGGCATCCAGAAATATCATTATTTAAAGGTATCTTTGTCGGGAAATGCAGCTAAAGTGGTGTCATCTCTAGAGTTTTCTGCGAGTAACTACCTTGTGGCTTGGGATCTTTTATGTGATAGATATAATAATACAAGACTTCTAGTTCAAAACCACATTAAGGCGATATTTAACATTCAAGCGTTTTCAAAAGAAGCATCTAAAACATTACGTAATATAATAGACACCTTATCAAAACATCTAAAAGCTCTTAAACAATTAAAACAACTCGCTGAACATTGGGATACTCTTATAATATATATTGTTACTTCTAAATTAGACACTGGGACAGTCAGGGATTGGGAAGAATACATTTCAAAATTAGATATGCCGAATCTAAGTGATTTCAAATCCTTTTTAAAATCAAAGGCTGATCTACTTGAAACAATTGAAGTAAAGAGTAGTGATGCACGTCAAAAATCAAGTAAAATGAATGGATCCAAGGTCTTTCTAACCAACGATACAGAGGAAAATATTGACGACACTCAAGTTTTGGTTTTTAATACAAATAGTGATGCGCAATATAACGGTAACAGAATGACTTGTGTCTTTTGTAAACGCGATAATCATTTTATTAGAAACTGTGCTGATTTATTAAAACTATCTCCTACAGACAGGTTACAGCAAGTAGGACAGCTTAAGTTATGCCTAAATTGTTTAAGGTTTGGTCACAAAAATACAGTATGCAGATTGTCCAATTGCAGAAAGTGCAATGGTCGGCACAACAAATTTCTTCACATACCTAACCCAAATAACCCAGAAAACGCGCAAAAGACTGACACTGTAGCTACTTTAACCAGTTATAATATGGGTAGTGTGTTGCTGTCAACTGCTCTTATACAAGACATAGATCATAGTAATAAAACACATACAGTCCGTGCGATGTTAGACTCGGGATCACAATCGAACTTTATTAGCCTTGACCTTTGCAAGCGATTAAATTTGAAAACGTCAGAAACTGCCATAGCAGTAGCAGGTATTAATAACACGATCTCCGAAGTTAATAAAAAATGCGAGTTAAAAATTCAATCTCAACACAGCCCTTTTAATGCGATTATTACCTGTTTTGTAATAAAACATATCTCTGGAATGATTCCGAGTACCCCTGTAGACGTCAAAACATTGAAATTACCAGAAAATATACTCTTAGCTGATGCGTCTTTCGATAAGCCAGGTCCTATTGACATTTTGATCGGGGCTAGCCTATTTTGGGAACTTTTACAAATTGGGCAATTTAAGTTAGGTTCCAATCTCCCTATTCTACAAAAGACCGTATTTGGTTGGATAGTATCCGGTACTATCGGGATTTATAACAAAAACAATAAAATTCATTGCAATTTTGCCAAGAATTCTGACGTCCAAACACAACTTGCTAAATTTTGGGAGTTGGAAGAGTTTGGTGGACTCAAACATTGGTCCAGAGAAGAAGAATTATGCGAACAACATTTTAGAGCAACCACTACACGTGATAATACCGGCCGTTTCATTGTTTCAATTCCTTTTAAGGATTCTTTAGAGAAATTAGGAGAATCTAGAACGCAAGCAGAAAAACGTTTTTTAGCCCTAGAGAAAAAGATGGCACGTAATTCCGAATTTAAAGTCCAATATGTAAATTTTATTCGCGAATACGAAACATTAGGACATGTGCGAAAAATTTCTGAACAAAATGAAACTCTTATTAGTTATTATATGCCTCATTATGGGGTACTCAAGGAAGATAGCAGACGACAAGACTAAGAGTTGTTTTTGATTTTAGTGCGCCCACGACTACCGGGGTTTATATGAACGATTTACAAATGGTGGGCCCTACAATACAAAATGATTTGCTGTCAATATTGATGCGATTTCGCACATACGCCTTTGTAGTAGCGGCCGATATCGCGAAAATGTATCGCCAGATTTTCGTGAAACCTGACCAACGTCCATTACAAAGGATAATTTGGAGGAAAAGCCCTTCTGAGCCTTTTGATATATACGAACTTATAACAGTTACATACGGTACCAGCAGTGCCGCTTTCCTTGCGATACGTTGTTTGGTCCAATGAGGAATTGAATGCGAAACCGATTATCCGATTTGTTCAGATATAATAAAAAATTACTTTTGCGTGGACGATGGACTTTTCGGGGCGGATTCTGTGGAAGAATTATCCGAACTCGGTCTACAAATATCTGAAATATTACGCTCAGGGGGATTTGAGCTTAGAAAGTGGCATTCAAATTCACAAGAAGTAGTTCAAAACATTACGTCAGATGCAAAGGCAATTAGTAGTGTCATTAAAATAGGTACCGATGAAACGACAAAAACTTTAGGGCTTGCATGGTCAAGCGCAAACGATGTACTTACATATAACATAGGCCTAATTTCAAAAACCGGTAGAGTCACAAAGCGTTTAATTTTGTCCTGCATCGGTCAAATCTTTGACCCGCTTGGTCTTTTAAGATCGTGCATAATAACCGCAAAAATCTTACTACAGAAACTTTGGTTGGAAAAATTAGCTTGGGATGAGGCCGTGTCGTGTTCAATTCATTCTATGTGGCTTAAATTCAGGAACGAAATTAACATTTTAAATGACTTCAAAATATCTCGACACGCAATTTGTAAAAATCCGAAGTTCATAGAGTTACATTGTTTCTCCGATGCAAGCGAAAATGCTTACGGTTCATGCGTTTACATGCGCTTTTGTGATCAAGATGGAAACATTCAAGTGCACTTATTTTCTTCAAAAACAAAAGTGGCTCCAATTAAAGTTGTAACTATTCCCCGACTAGAACTATGTGGGGCTCTACTTTCCGCCCGATTAGCAAATAAAGTTGTGTCCTCCCTTAAAATAACTCTGGATAATGTAGTATTCTGGACAGATTCTTCAATCGTTTTAGGATGGTTGAAGGCATCACCAAACCTTCTAAAGACATTTGTAGCTAATCGAATTTCAGAAATACAGGAGTCAACAGGAAATTGGACTTGGCGACATATTTCTACCAAGCACAACCCAGCCGACATTTTGTCTCGCGGAGTGTCTCCGAGTGAGTTGGTTGATTGTTCGTTAGGGTGGCACGGGCCCGAATGGTTGTCACAAAACGAAAGTTGTTGGCCAAATTCAAAGATAAGTTTAGTCGATTTACCTGAATTAAAATCTCAAGCGCTAAATTTACACGAACAAATGCCTCTCATTGATTTAACTCGATTTTCTTCTCTGACTCGTCTAAAACGCTCATGCGCATACGTCTTTAGATTTATCTCTAATTGTAAAAATGCAAATAAAGTAACTACTAGTTTAACGGTATTCGAAATTGACAATTCGTATTCCTTTTTATTGAAACTATCGCAATCAGAGACATTTTCTGATGAAATTAAGCTACTCTCAGGAGGCCATAATATAAATCGCAAAAGTAAACTGTTTAACTTAAATCCCTTTATTGATAAAAATGGCCTACTTAGAGTGGGTGGTCGCTTAAAGAATTCAGCCTTTCATCGAGACAAGAAACATCCTGTCATTATATCCGATAGCAAACTCAATTATGCAAGTTAATTTTCAGGTATGAGCATGTGAAGATGTTTCATGCCGGCCCACAGCTTCTACTTAGCAACATACGCGAAAATCTGTGGCCAGTAGGGGGTAGAAATTTATCAAAAAACACAGTGCGATCATGCGTTACATGTTTTAGGTTTAAGCCTACTAGTATTACCCCCTTGATGGGTAATTTGCCGCAGAAGCGTCTGGAGATCAGTTATCCATTTCAGGTGTGCGGCGTAGATTACGCGGGTCCATTTTCTATAAGGGATAGAAAGGGTAGAGGGGCTAAAATAACTAAATGCTATTTGGCCTTATTTGTGTATTTTTCAACCAAAGCGGTTTATCTCGAATTGGTTTCCGACCTGACTACGAACTCTTTTATTTTATCCTTAAAACGTTTTATGAGCCGCAGGGGGAAACCAGTTCGGATATATTCGGATAATGGCACCAATTTTGTGGGTGCGAACGCTGAACTTAGGCAACTGTGTGACTTCTTTCGAAATAATGAAAATACCATTCACGATAGTTGTGCCAATGACGGTATCGAATGGCGGTTTATTCCGGTTAGTTCCCCTTATTTCGGCGGCTTTTGGGAAGCCGGCGTGACATCTAGCAAGTCGCATCTTAAATGCAACTAGGAAATGCAACTTTGACGTTTGAGGAACTAAGCACTGTATTTGCGCAAATTGAGGCGGTGTTAAATTCCCGACCTATTTCTCCACTAACCTGTGACCCCAACGACCTAAATCCTTTGACTCCTGCACATTTTTTGATTGGTCGTACGCTACTATGCACACCGGAAGCAGACCTGACGACTGTGCCAGTTGGAAGACTAAGCAGATACCAACTCCTTGAACAAATGAGGCAAAACTTCTGGAGCCGGTGGTCGAAAGAGTACGTCTCCGAGTTGCAACAAAGGGCAAAATGGAAGAAAACCTGTTCCGGGGCCTCTATCGGGTCAATTGTTCTGATTAAGGAAGATAACCAACCACCTCTACGTTGGAAAATGGGGAAAATAATTGCTCTTCATCCAGGAAGGGACGGAATTTCAAGAGTGGCCTCCATACGGACGGCTAATGGAACTATTAAACGCGCCTGCCAGAAAATATGCCCGCTTCCATTATTGACTGATGAAATTGTTGAAAACCCATCCTTTCAAGGCGGGGGGCATGTTGACGACGACACGAAGAGAAAGCCGGCAACCGTGCAAGAAGCGACTCCGACGAAGGGCGAGAACGAAGACTTCCTTCTCTAGCGGCGAGCAGCACGATAAACATGTATTAAAAACAGTCCATTTATTTTCTGTAAAATAAGTTAAATAAATAAATTTAAAAAAGCGTAAACCACCCTAAATTTATTTGAGGTACAAGAAAGAAAGTCAAACGCGTCTGTTCAACAGACATCTAGACATAGATTTCTGTGAGTCCTGTTTATTCTTTGGCTTAATAATTAAGTTGGGTAGATTTAATGGTTTTACCACTAACTACTTGTTGCATTTTGCTACATGCCAGTATGTGGGCTTAGAAAAGGATTTCTCCATACTTTCTGATATAGTATTAACTTTTCCTCGATACTTGTAAATTTTTCATAAAGGGTCTTCATCTTATTACCATAAGCTTCAATTTTCATTAGTTGCTTAAGCTGTTCTCTACATGAAGGGCACATCCAAATAAGGATCTTTAAAATTTCCCCATTCATTTTTTATATTGTTGACTGTCAATTCCCACACAGGCTATATGATACCAAGATTGCCATTTTCCTTCACACAAAAGACCATGTTCATTATCCTTCACTTCATTTTTACATGTTTTACATAACGAATCTCCATCTCCGCCCCCATCATCGTTCCCTCCCATTTTGAATCATTGGGTCCACATGAAAAGTCGGCACAATGTTGCAACAGTGCACACAGGAACTTCTGTGTTCTGAGTGGGCTGACGTGGTGACAAAAATTTCTGAGATGCGATATTGAAAAATTTAGAAAATTTTATATTTTGAGCTTGTTCTTGAAAATTATTGTATACAGTTATATATATATTTTTGGAAAGCCCACATTATGCCTAATAAATATGAAAAATAGGATGTTCGATTTAAAAAAAAACAAATATTTACTTCAGTACTAAAAAACGGAAGATGTTGGAAAAACTGACTAAGCGATTGGATTCTATGGAAAAAATTCTATAAGAATACGTTTTAATTTCTTCGATAAGTTTAAAGATAACTGAAATACGCGGGGTGCCTCAAAAGTGATACTTTTCAATTTTACCCCGTATCTCAAGAACCAAAAGGGCTATGAAAATTTTCCTGTCATCATCTTTGTTTTCATAAAAAAGTAGCACACTGTCGCAACCCTCTATCTTAAAAAAATATGGAAGGTACTCCACAAACGTGACGAAAATTGGATACCCTGTACTTTGGCAGCAAAAAGGCAAAAAATATATGATGTTACCTTAAATCAGTTTGCTATGATTAGTTAAATATGTGAAAACTCTTATGGGGTCAATAACTGCTTGAGGAGTGAGGAGTTGCATGTCTCCCATCGGACGCGTCCCCGGGTGGCGGATAGGGGAAGCCCTCACTGGCTCAGCCAGCGGGTAGATGAGAAATAAAATACTATCCGCGGACCAAAACAGGTACAAGCTCAGGTGTGTACGTCTCGTGCTAGCCCGAGCTGCCCTAGCAGAAGCACTTCATATTTCTACTAATCTTTGAAGTGCTTCTTATACTCTCACTCTGACCTTTTATTCCTAATTTGGAGTGGTAGTGAAACTTTTTCTCGACCGAGGCAGCACCACCCCATGTCCCATTGAAAGGACTGGTTATAATTTTTCCAGATGTTCCCAGTCCTGATTACGAGGAGTGACGCCCTCGCCATTCCGAGTTGCCACGGGATGTGACCCATCAAATCCCATCGTCCTCCCCCAGGCTGGAGAACACCAAAGTACAAAGTCTGGAGCTGATCACTAGGGAGTGACCCAACAAACCCTATTTTTACCCCTGTCAGACTAGGGACCACCAAAGGAAATGGTCTGAGGCCGATGCATCCAGTGGAAGCGGCCCTAGGTGGTAGTGGTTTTCCCGAATCACGTTCCGTTTCCGCGCTGGTGGTTCCGGGTTCCACAGTAGGAATATAATAATATGGACATGATGGTGCTTCCAGGATCAAAATATTCCGGAGGTAAACTCCCCGGCCATTCGGATCTCCGGGCGCTGGGTGGCCCTGGGAGCCCTTCATTCCGCATTTCACAGACAGCAAAGATACCGAACCAATTTAGAATTGATTTCTGCAACAAAAGAGGCCTAAAAACAAACATAAATTCGGTACACCAACATCTACAGGCAAATAGACCACACATACTAGCCCTTACAGAAACACAAGTATGTTCTACAATAACAACAGTGCCCTTATCCTGGTTACGACTTACATACCCGATTTAGACATAAGTTCGGAATATGCCTTTTTGTCCGAAGCGACCTTTCATGCCATCGAGAGGAAACACTCGAACCGAACCTTGACGTCATGTGGCTCAAGTTCACCGCAAAAGGATTAACCAAGTTTATATGTTGTCTCTATCGCCCTCCGAGCGATAGAGCCTACCAAAGCTTTTTTTCAACACTAGCTACCACTTTTGACTCAATACAGGTTGATCACCCCAGTTCAGAAATAATCGTTCTGGGAGACTTCAATGCC
>JAEQML010079516.1:0-11966 GCA_016904865.1 Pissodes strobi | reverse complement strand
CTCGCCGAGTGGCCCGCAATGTTGCCAGATGGCCAAAAAATTACATACTCAATACAGGTTACACACAGGGATTGCACACTGATTTCAATATGGATTTCAACTAATACAGGTAGATTTCAAGGGAATGCACACATATTTCAAATAATTACAATAGATTTCAAGTCATTTCAAAATATGATTACAAGATTGCAATGTGATTTCATGGATTGCAAATGGTTTATACACTGATTTCCGAGCGCGGTTTGCCCCTCGATTAAAAATAAGAGCGATTTTGTATAAGGTTGTCTATTCGAAAAACTTGTAGTTTTTGAAATATTGTCAGTTTAACATTTTTCTATTGTCAAAATGCTATACGGTTTGTAAGTTTTGTTATTAGATGGCCATGACGGCGAAGTGTGGCTAAAAAAAACAATCAAGCACTACATAAATGACACTATTACTTGTCGTTTGACAATACACCTACTTATTATCCCAGCCGGGACGATTAAGTTATTAACCTTTCGTCAGGCGCAGCTGTTCTAGCAGATACAACAGTCTTTCTTTTGCATCGTGTATGGTAACCTATAGTGTTAAAATCCCCACCGCATAGGTAGCCTCCTATTTTTAAACCAGCTATCGATACGTCCGTGGCAGTTTGTGTTGGAAGGTTTGATGTGCACGTGGCAAACATTTTGATCTCTTGGATACGTTTAGTGGTGAATTTACTGATTTATCCCGTTAAAACAATATAATATAAATATGCCCCCCGCCCATCTTCTAACGCCAGCAACCATCTGATATCTGACAGCTCTTTTGAGGTTACTTTCTGGTTTCTTCTTTGGGACGGGGGCAGTGTCTACCGAACAGGGTCGAGTGTTGGAACGGTCGAGGTCGAGAGTGCTGACGTCATACTCACTTGTAACAGGAAAATGTCGTCCCATCAATGTATAGTGTGCAGTAAACAGGGAAAGGATGAAAATATTTTGGCTTCTGTGATAGTTGCAGTAGAGCACTGCACAAGAGGGACTGCTCGGGACTTGGTTCTTCTGAAATAAGGGTCATGGAATTAAAGGGCGCCCGATTGCTTAGATACCATTGTGAGGAATGCCGAAAGGGTTTAATGCAGGTTCCTAAGTTGATTGAGATGATAACTAACCTTAGGCGGGAGGTAGACGCGCTAAAGGCACATGCGCCTGCTCGGGACTTGCTTACAGGCACCAATGTTGAGACCTCAGAGAATGTCCTTATGGAACTACAGGGTCGCCAAAAGAGGTCCTGTAATATCATGTTATTCAATGTTGGCGAGGGCAATGATGATGATGCTGAGGTTCTTTCTATACTGAGCAGTGTCACAAGTGATGTTCCCAAGATCATCACAATATCTCGTGTGGGAAAAAGAAATGTTAATAACGCTAGAGCGTTGAGGGTTTCCCTGCAATCGCCTACTGAAGTGTACAAAATAGTAAAAACCGCCAAGAGCTCAAAGGCGCTAAAATATATATCGTTAATGACCTAACCAACAGACAGATGGAGGCCGATAGGAGGGTTCGTGATGATCCTAAGAGCCGCATAGAAAAGGGCGAGACGAATCTACACATTGTGTACCGAGAAGGAGTGCCTAGAATAATTTAAAAAAAAAAACTATATTCAGGGCCATGTATTCCTGGACAGATCACTCGCAGACTGGGGATGTACTATCAGAACGTGCGTGGTCTACGAACAAAGCTAGATGTACTGTCAAGGTCCGTTGCAATAAATTCTTATCAGGTATTCATACTGACGGAAACTTGGCTGACAGACAGCATTAGAGATGCGGAGCTTAGTTTCGACGACTATACCGTCTTTCGCTGCGATCGGTCTATTGCAACGAGTCTGGCTACTCGTGGAGATGGCGTTCTTATTGCAGTGCGCAGACACCTATACTCTAGTGTGTGTGATTCTTCTCAGGATATTGAACAGTTGTTTGTCCGAGTGGGCTCGAGTGCCAAAGGGCTTATAATTGGAACAATCTATATACCTTCTAGACCGAGCAGTGAAAAGTATGCAATGTTTTCTGAAAATATAGACAGTATATCAGACCAATATCCGGGCTGTGAAATGTGCATCGTCGGCGATTTTAATTTACCTAAGGCGATCTGGAAATCGGACGATCTTAGTTCAGCTGCCTCAGGTGAGCCTCTTGCCCAGCTTTGGGAACGTGAATCTATTGAAATTATCTCCAACATGTGTGCTTACCATAATTTCTTTCAGAGAAATGATAAACCTAATGCGCATGGATCAATATTAGACCTAGCGCTTTCCCAAAGCTCAAATACCTCTACAGCTTTGGTAGATGATCCCATTATTCCTCCAGATCTTTACCACCGTCCGCTAATTCTGGCAATTGAGTGTATTTGAGGGTATTCCGAGTTGCCATAACCTGATGCGTTCTACTATGACTTTAAGAGTGCAGACTATATTCTCATTAATGACTGTCTTGGTATGGTGAACTGGGATCTATTGCTTCGGTCTTTGCCCATTGATGGCATGGTTAACGCGTTTTACGATGTTGTTTTCTCGATTGTGGAATGCGTTGTTCATGTTAAGAAAGTGTCTGCCAGAAAATTTCCAAGATGGGTTTCCCAGGACCTAAAAAATTTAGTCTTTCAGAAGAAGATATCACACAAGACCAGGCAGCGAACTGGATCACCTTATGACTATGCTGAATTTTCAGGGCTCCGTTCACAGTGCAAGGCTGCGGCACGAGACTATTGTACATGATTCTGAGTCCTCCCTAGTAGATAGCAATAATGTTAAATTCTTCTGGAACTTTGTCAATGCCAAACGCAATCAAAATGAGTGCGTTCGCAGATTTTTTATGGTGGTAGAGTGGTTGAGAGTGGCCCAGACATGGCGGACCTGTTTGCAGAATATTTTCAATCCATATATTCCAACAAAAATTGTGAGATCCAACCAAATACATCACCCACTAATATTAATATTAATATCCACGATTTCCAGATTTCCGTATCTAGTATATATGAGGAATTGAGCAATTTGAACCTAACAAAGGGTCCTGGGCCTGGTGGCATCCCTCCTTGTCTTCTCAGAAACTGTGGTTTTGTGTTGTCTGGACCGCTCTTCATAATGCTTAATGAATCACTCAGATCGGGTAAATTTCCAGCCTATTGGAAACAGAGCTATGTAATACCGGTTCATAAGCAGGGAAGCAGGGGCGATTTCACTAACTACAGACCCATTTGCAACTTGAGCACCATTCCTAAACTGTTCGAAAACATAGTGACCAAATACCTTATTTCACAATTAAATAATTCCTTAATTAATCAGCAGTTTGGCTTTCCTCCCAATCGCTCGCCTGAACTGAACTTGCTTATTTATAACGAATATATATCGGGTGTCCTCGAGCGGGGTGGAGTTGTCCATTCTATCTATACTGACTTCTCAAAGGCATTTGACAAGGTAAACCACAACGTTTTGATATATAAGCTTGAGAAGGCCGACGCGGCGTGTGCGGCACACTCCTATCCTGGATTACTGATTATTTAACGAAGCGTACTCAGATAGTTAGGGTTAACAACTTCCAACCAGTACATATAAATATTCCATCTGGTGTTCCGCAGGGGTCCCATCTGGGGCCTTTGCTTTTCAATATTTTTATTAATGATATTTTCTCTTGTTTCAAATATACTTGACGTTCTTTGCACCTATATCTGTAGTCGAAGACAGTATTAGTTTACAACTGGATCTTGATAGGCTGAATGAATGGTGTGAGGTTAATGGAATGGAGCTAAACCCTGCTAAATGCAAGGTCTTGTGCTTCTCCAAGCGACGAGATTCAGTTCAGTATGATTATCATATTGACCATGTTCCTCTTAGAAGGGTTACAGAATACAAGGACCTTGGGGTCATATTTGATGCATCATTGTCTTTTGTTCCTCATATATCCGAAGTTGTTTCAAGGTCCCTGAAAATGGTAGGGTTCATAAAGCGCTGTACTAAAGACTTCAATAATATTGCTCCGATTCGTCTGTTATACAGTGCGTTGGTACGACCGCTCCTAGAATACTGCTCATCTGTCTGGAATCCAAAGTATACACATGTACATGCACTTGAGCAGGTTCCGCGAAAATTCGTCCGACATTTGGCTTTTAAAGCCAACATAGACCCACCAAATAACTTTGTCTACAACTATGAGATATTATATAGGACATTCAATATTGTTCCTTTAATGGCAAGACGTAGCCATAAGGACTTGAAACTGCTTTATCAGTTGGTGAATTCACTGGTTGATTGCAGTGACGTTTTATCTCTGATATGTCTCCACGTCCCCTTAAGGGACACACGTTCCACTATAACCTTCTCCGAAGTTTCATCGGACCAATTATGGTTCCAATGCTTTCATCTCGAGAGTCTCTAAGTTAGCTAATCACCACCATGATCTCAATATCTTTAGTTAGTTTTCAGATTTTGCGAGGCAACTACTGTGTTGACATAGCCTACAACTGAATGTTATTATGTTATTATTTTATAGAATTTCTTTTTTTCATTTTTATTGAAGTTTCAGGATTTGTTGATTGTTTGTATGATCATTTTGGTTCGTTTTGTTGGATAATTGTTAATTGTTAGTTTTAAATTTATAGTGTTAACTTTATTAAACACTACTTAACTGTTATTGGACATGGCTCGTGAAATAAATAAATAAATAAATAAATTGTCAGACAACAAGAATAGTGTCATTTCTGTAGTGCTCGATTGTTTTTTTTTTCGCCACGCCTCGCCGTCATGGCCAACTAATAACAAAACTTAAAAGGCGTATAGCATTTTTAAAATAGAAAAATGTTTGCCAATATTTCAAAAACTACAAGTTTTTCGAATAGACAACCTTATACAAAGTCGCCCTTATTTTTAATGCTAAATAAGATAAAATTATAAAAATAGGCGGTTTCCATTTTAAAAAAATTACAACGATTTTTATCATTTAAATTTTTAATGTTAGTTTTTGATCACTCTGTGTACATTTATTATAAAAATGCCAACACAGACTACTAAAGTAGATCCCTTGCTACAAGGAAACCAAATCAATTAAATAATAAAGGCTTTCAATAGGAGAAATTGATAGTTATATTTAGACCTGCAAACGTCATTTTTCACATAAAATTCAAAATATGTTAAAAACGGTTAGACTTAGGTACAGAATATTACATATAAAATATATCTAGCATTTTCTGAGGAATTCAAAAATGCTTTAATATACAGGATATGCTATTTAAAATAAGAAAGTTGATACTTGTCCACTAAAATACGAACACTCTGTATATATAAAAATATAATGCTTTAAAAAGTTAAGTAAATCCAAACAACTTTTGTATTGAACTTTTTTTGGTACACCCCGTAGATTCTGAGATAAGGTGTCATCCCATAATAAACGGGCCACCCTGTACACGATATGAAAACTTTTTTAATCTTCCATCTCAAATATTACGTAGCTTCAAAATGGACGAAGTCGAATTTGAATGCTAACATTGATATTACAATTTTTTTTTTATTATAAGTATGATGCACGTGTGTTATATTTCGTATTTTTTTTTTTTAGTATTGGGACTTCATACAATCACGCACCAACACCAACCACGCCTCCAGCACCTACCATATCGATAGCAGCAAATTCGAAGAGGATTCCCGTTTTCTTCGAGACAAGAGCTTCTCCTGCAACGTCGGCCTGGACTCCAGTCCAAGACCAACGACTGTAATAGGGCTGGCACATAGCCAGAGCAGAAAGAAAAGTTTCAAGGAGAGCTTCAAAGGGAAGGATAAAGAAAAGGCGAAGAAGAAAGTGAATTTTGAGGAAGGCAGTGAAGAGATGAAAACTAGAGCGGATAGCGGAGTGAAGGGGGACAATAAGGTGGATTTGTTGAACGTAAAAGTGCCGGAGACGAACTTGAACGAGGAGAAGAGCGTGAGCGTTAATAGTTTATCGAGTGTGACTGATGACAATATAAGTTTCATCGATGAGGGGAAGGATTTGACTGATAGGAGCAGTATGATTTCGGACTTGGTGAAGGAAAGTTCTATTACAGGTAACTAACAGCTTTTTGTTCAGTTTAAATGGGTCTCAAAATTAGAAACATGTCAATATGGAATAAATGAAAGTTGTTTATATAATTATGGGAATCACTGGGAATTTGACCATAGTGACACCTACTTGTAGACGATGGATGAGTCTTTTTGAAAACCACTGTACCTCTTAGTGAAAATACCCAATTAAAATTAAAAGAATTTCGTCAATATTTTTAAAGAGAAAAACTTTCCTTCTATAAGGAAACCAATTCCAATTAAATAATAAAAACTTTCAGTAGGAGAAATTGATAGTTATATTTAGACCTGCAAACGTCATTTTTGACAGAAAATTCAAAATATGTCAAAAACAGTTAGACTTAGGTATAGGATTATGTATATATAAAATATATCTAGAATTTTCTGAGGAATTCAAAAATGCCTTAAAATTCACAGTATTTTATTTAAAATAAGGAAGTTGATACCTGTCTCTGTATTTTTTGACTTGTCCATAGGGTTTGATACCATAAATAAGTCATTTTTAGTCAGTAAATTGTACAACCTGGGAATTCGTGGGAAGATGCTGAAATGGATTGAGTCCTATGTAAGTGACAGAAGAATGACTGTTAAATATGGTGGTGTGCAGTCTGAGGAGAGATGGATAGAGCTTGGGGTTCCACAAGGCTCAGCGCTGGGTCCATTGTTGTTTCTAATGTATGTCAATGATTTGCCTCTGAATGTTGGATGTGGACATGTTACCATGTGTGCGGACGACACAACCATAGTTGCTGGTGCCAATAGCCTGGATGAATTGTACAAAAGTGTAACGAGTGTATGTAGCGATATGGAAGTATGGTATAGGCAGGATGGACTGATCCTAAACATGGAAAAGACAGTTTATATGAATATGTTTAATCGGTTTTTCTTTATTAGAGTCCGACTTCGAGGAAAGACTTAATATCAAGTTTTCTAGAAAAATTAAATTTCTTGGGACCTATATTGACCCTCAACTATCTTTTTGTAGTCATGTTGACTACGTATGTGCTAAACTAAACTCTGTTCTTTTTGCTGTACTAAGCTTAAAAAAAATGCGTTTGATACCGAGGGACTTCTATCTGTCTATTACGCTTTGGCATATAGTCATATGTCCTATAATATTGTTTCTTGGGGTGGAACTGGCGCGCACTGCAGCCATATCTTTGTAAATCAAAAAAGGATATTAAGGCTTATTTTCAATCTACCCTCCCGAGAAAGTTGTAGAGGAATTTTTGCCCAAAATAAAATTTTGACGTTTCCATCCATATATCTGGAGGAATCATTGCTGCAGCCCCAAAACTGTCCACAAGGTATAGCTGTGAAAAAATTTACCTTTTTTTCGAGCCCATAACCAAAGATCCGGAATTAATGCCTACAACTCCAGAAAATACTTTCCGCGGGGAGGAAGAGGCAATTAGACGCATGGAGGACGTAAGGATTGTCAGCTTAAATGCTAGGAGCATCCGACTTAAGTCTGCAGAGATGGAACTTTTTTTGCAATCTAAGAGCTTTCCGGAAATACTGTGTATCTCAGAAACATGGCTGACAGATGATGAAGTGAACTATTTTAGACTTAATAACTACAATATAGCATCATACTTTTGCAGAGATGAGCATGCTGATGGGGTTGCTGTTTTCATAAGAACTGACTTTGGTAGTTGTTATAAAAGTTATGAAAATAAAAACTTGTCACTACCAAATCACTTCGAATATACGGCGGCATTAGTAAAAACTAAAAACAATGTAAATATTTTAGCTTGTTGGCCTGTATCGTCCTCCAAATTGCGGTTTTTTAACTTTTAATGTTTGTATTGAGAAATTGCTGAAGTATTTATGTAAACCTAATTATTTAATGTTTTTCCGTGGTGATTTTAATTTTGAATTAAAATTGAAATCTGTGGGTATATTTTTTGATTTCACTAGGGCGTTCGATACTATTAACCACACTTTGCTTTTGAACAAACTTTTTCATTATGGAATAAGGGGCCCAGCTCTTGAATGGATTAAGACATACTTGTCGGATAGGACACAGGCTGCCAGACTTAAAGTTGAAGATGGAATATCTATGTCTGATTGGTTGTCAGTTGTAACTGGGGTTCCCCAGGGCAGTGTTCTTGGCCCATTACTCATTTTGCTGTTTATAAATGACATGCCTTTCCTGGTTGATGACTGTTATTTGTCTCCTTTTGCTGACGATACATCAGCTATTCTTGCTGGAAATGACTATCAAGAGCTTCATTTGCGGGCTAGCAAGTGTATACAAGATATCGCAAGATGGTGCCAGAGAAATGGTCTTTGCCTAAATAGCTCAAAAACAAACTTTATGATTTTTACTCCAATTCGTGCCATTCAAGATAGGAGTTTATTGCTGAGAGAGGGTTTAACTCATCTTATTCAGCAGGATTCCGCTAAATTTTTGGGAATCATGGTTGATAGACATTTATCTTGGGATGACCAGGTTGAGTCAGTATGCAGAAAGTTATCACAGAGCAACTATGCTATTCTGCAACTGAGGGATTTTGTGGATGGCTTTACTCTTGAAACGTTTTACTATGCAGCAGTGCATTCTGCTTTAGCCTATGGCTTGTATATATGGGGAAACTCCTCCAGTATAGAAAGGGTGTTAATCTGTCAAAAGAGAATTATTCGAACTATGTTTAGACTTCCATTTAGAGAATCTTGTCATCAGATCTTTAAAATGCAAAGAATTCCAACAGTGATAAATGTTTATATCCTTCAATGTGCATGTCAAGTGTTTAAAAATTCTGAGACCTCTAAAAAGGTTGGAGATGAAAATTTATATAATACACGTAATGCTAACAAATTCTTTATTCCTATGACTCGGTTATCTCAGGTGCAGGATGTTCCGGTGATTGTATCTTTAAAAATATTTAATCATCTTCCAGAACGTATTAAGGGTGAAAAAACCCACTCACGTTTTAAGAGCTCTTTAAAAACCATTCTAGCTGACCTTCCCTTTTATTCTTTGACTGAGTTTTTTAAACATAATTTTACTTACATATAGGATTTTTTTAATGATATTTTGGGTTTTTTTTTTGACAATTCCGATGCATATTTATATTTATGTCTATGGAAATAAACTATTTGTATTTGTATCTATTAACTGCCGATATTCATTGTTTTTTGTGCTTTAATTGTGTTTTATTGTTCGTACATGTAATTGTCTGAACACTGTTATTTTTTACATTATTTCTACTGAATTTAAATGCATTTTTTGAATTGACTTGTGTGATATGTTTCTGTATCTAACTTAAATATTTTGGTTTTTCCCCCTTTTTGTAATCTACCATACTATTATATTATTCCTTTTTTTGCTTAACTAATGTATTTTTTTTGTATTTTTCTTGTCTTTTTGCAATGACGATCCAATGTACTTAGGCTCTCGCAATAAGTAGTTTTGTCACTTCTTCCTTAAATTTGGTTCTATTAAATATTTGCCTTATATTTTGAGGAAGATGGTTGAATAATGAGCCGCTACCCTTGACTAGATAGTTTATTCGTTCTAGAAGTTGAGATAATCGGGAGTTTAATATAACACTGACGAGTATTATTTGCAGAATCCTGGTTCCGAATGTCGCATCTAAACTTGTTATGAAAAAGACATACAGTCTTCAATATATATATAGCAAAAGCAAAGGTAAAATTTCTTCCATCAAAAATTAGGGTTTGCAAGAATCTCTTGCTCTCACATCACAAACAACAAAGGCACTCTGAAATAGGTATCCAGCACATGCTCCACAAAAACAAACTCCGTATCCCAGATGAGACTATTAATGCAAAATACGAGTTTCTTACCATCCACCCATGTCCTGAACAATCACACGCAGTGCATAACAATTTGACGACAATTTAGCCTTCAATTTGTTGATGTGCCAGTCAAATTTCCAACTATCGTTAATGTAAATTCCCAGAAATTTTGTACGTTACATTTTGTTCATATATACATTGTCTAATTCACACTGAAAAGACATTACGCCAGCTTTTTCCACATTAAAACATAACTTATTTGCACAGCACCATTCCTTAATCCTAACCAAATCATCATATTCAGACTGATTCATGGTGTTAGGATCCTGGTTGCTCCAGAGTATTGTTGACGCATCATCTGCAAAAAGTAAATTTTCCTACTATTTCCAAGTCCTCAATATCATTAAAATATATTAAAAATAGAATCGGTCCCAGCACTGAGCCTTGTGAAACACCGCTGTTCACCATTTGTGGCTTTGACACGCCATCAGTAGAGATGACTGAAGCAATCCTCCCAAATAAATAGGTTTGAAACCAGTTCAAACTACACATAAGACGGCAGCTTCTGCAGCAAAATTTCGTGACTCACGCAATCGAAAGCTTTTGACAACCCACAAAAAATCGCCGCAGCCGCGTCGCCCTCAATAAGGGTCAGGTGAAGTTTCTCAAAAAAGGGAAATATAGCGTCATTAGTTTTCTGTTCAGAAATGCGACTATTCTTTTCTTTGCTATTTTCTCAACACCCTTCGACAATACAGGCAGCAAGGCAATCGGTCTATAGTTCTTGGGGCTGTCCTCATCATCCCCTTTATAGGGTGGCACAATATTTGCCACCTTCAAACAGCTTGGAAATATACCCGAGGTAAAAGAGTCATTTATACAACGTGCTAGAATCTCCAACACACAAGGGGGAAGCCTTGCAAGTAACACAACTGACCTACCGTCCCACCCTGGTGCCTTATTGCTTTTTATGGTGGAAAATACATCTTTAAGCTTGTGAATTGTGCAAAGAAAAATTAATTTGAACATGATGTCTTATTAATTAAAAAGGTCTTAAATTATTTAATTTGCTTGAGATATTTCAGCTACGCGACAATAAAAATTGTTTAATTCGGCAGATTGCAACACGTTTTTCTGATTGAACCCAAAGGTTTTTTTTCCCAATTAATTAAAAAATATGAACCTAGCCCCGGAGAGTCGCGTTACAAAGCCCGGCCCCTGTCGTGGGGTCGTTTGAGCGCCACCCGTTCTAGCCAGCTAAACGGAAAAAGCTCTGCTGGTGTTGTATAGGGTGGCTAGGTCAGCTCATAAAATTAACCGGTACTTAGTATTAATTTCAAACTATCAAGAAATAATAATAAAGAATAATGGTGGCACTATAATCGACTAACTTAATTTATCAAGAAAACACACTCTAAAAATTTAAGGAACAATATATTTCCTACTAAGTTAGTTTTTTTTGTTGAAAACACAGCAACAATATCTATCTGGAGAAAGAGGTTAAATTAAGACATGAGAATGTTAAATGGCTGTTAAAATGATTGTTAAAATGAACAGAGTACAATTTGAAGATTGTACCGAGACCAATTCAGTTGGAAAACCTCGGTCCTATATGCCTTACTACTAAATGCACTAAATACTACTTATGAAAGTGATCACTTGACGTTACCTGGGTCGTGTTAAAACACAAACAGAAACAACACAGTAAATCCCCTAGCAAAAGGGTTGTATTATATCACAATACTAAAACGTGCAGTTTCTAGCTATACTGGCAAACGTTCGCCGGGCGAGCAAACTAGACAAAGGCCTCTCTAACGTTTCCGTCAAATTGCCTTCGAAATTAAATGCTGCGTCACAAGTAGTGATGGGCTGAAACATGCCGAGTGATTCGATCCAAGGAATAATAATTCTCTGGAGCAACCGAGCTCTCGCTTGTCATGATGGCAACATGATGGCGGAGGCCACAACTAATGCATTGAAAACAAGAGATTCACGAAATAATAGAGAATATTCCCTAACAAAACGATAACCCTTTAGCAATTCGAATCGACAGCTGGCATTCACAACAAACGGTACATTCCTATTACTCCGTCGCGAAGGTCACAAAAACCCCTACTAACGTACGGATC
>JAEQML010079515.1:0-11966 GCA_016904865.1 Pissodes strobi | reverse complement strand
GCTTTTAAGATGTTCAAAGCTACAGCATAGTTGTCATTATTTAAAGCCATATTTTCAATTAACGACAGTGGTTCTTTTGCTAATGACATTTTTAAGTATAGAAATTTCTGAACATCATTTAAAGTATTATTATTACCAATAAGAGCATAAAATAAATCAATAAACCCTTGCCATTCATCATACCTGCCAGAGAAATTTGGAGGATTTACCTTAATTAATCCTATATTACTCACTGCATTTGATGCAGTCATCGCTTCACCGGGTAGGGCGGATGTAGCAGAAATCCCTGCCGAAGTCATAAATGTCTGCCCTGCTCGTGGAGTTGGAAACGTATTATCAACCTCTCCATTATTCATAGAATTACTAACAAAATTCTGCAAATCATTTCTATTTCTGCTAATCCGAATACTACTTTTTTCACTATCGCTACTCGATGACTTATTATCGTTTCCATGAGCTCTAACTATGCTTTTCAGCCTTGCTTTTAAAGATAAATATTTGTCTTCTACATCCTCTCTATCTTTTACCTGATCCTCATCTATTTCTTCAATTTGTGTTTGAAGTTGACAGTACTCTACATATTTAGAATCTAAATATTCCTGCCTAACCAAATATTCACAAATATCAACCTCATTTTCTACGTTCTTTTTTACAAAACTCTCAATCTTCGTAATGCTTCCCTTTACTACCCTCCTGGCTTTAATTAAACTAGCTACCTCCATTTTACAATAATATGTTAATCAAAATACCTAATCGAGAAAGTGAAAATATTAATCTTTTGCTATGCCGAGCAAAAACAAATTAGACAAAACACAGCAGTCTACTCGAAAATCTAGTTCGATAAATTCCACTTAATGTAGCAACAATAAACAGTAACGTCTACAATACAGTCTCATTTAAATGTTCTCAAATTTAAATAAACATAACAGATCTGACCTTAGATTCTCTCTTCATATACCTTCAATTTCCAACCCAATTTTCCTCGACGATTGTCGGCGACTTCTCGCAGTAAATACCAATGTACCAGCAACTTTGCCTTTAAACTTCCAGCGACGTTTCGCAATATTATTCAGCGCAGCTACTTTCCCGGGAAAACAGGAACTTCCAGTGACTTTTCACAATATTAAATCCAAAATTTGAAATTTTGCATATACAGATCCCCAATCCGGCTCGTTTGGACCACAGGGTGTTCCATTTAAAATTTTACAGTTGCTACTACTGTTTACTAGAAGCGGCAACACTGCATTGTCGAAAATATTTTAGCGAGGTAGAGCATATACGTTTATGTAAACGACCACATTTTTAGAACGATCCGTTGAGTGGTTCTCCAAAAACGTCTAAGGTGTCATCCACCGTAAGACACCCTGTATATATTTATATATTCTGATAATTAATCATAAGAAAAATATCAATAACAGGTAGATATCTATATCTACCTAATAAACTAAAATATAATTGCCGTTGCAAAACATGCATTTTATTATAGTGAAAAATGGGGACATATTTAAAGTGCAATTTGCACAATCGCGGCCGGGATACGTTTACTGGCTGATCTACTTTTCGCGAAGCGTTTTTTTTCGAATTCGGTTGGGCAACGAATCGCTAAATACCACGTCGATTTAAGAAATATTCGGCCCGTTCAGGTTCACGAATTGAGCAATCTAATGCTAGTTTTGTCGTATTTTAATTCGAACTCGTTAAATGTTCCTATTGGATAATTTACCGAATTCTGAGATCCGTGGGGCATATTAGTAACACTATTATTATTACCCTGGCGAAATACTTCTTCTGCTCATTCCACTTTAATCGAACAAAATTTTTCGTATAAAAGTGAAGGGAAAATTGAATTATTCTAAAATTACAACTTGGTAGAATATCGTGAACTGAACGAGACACTCAGAGAGCAAAAAGTGTCATGCGTGAGTTAAAAACCCTATCGAATACAAGGGGAGATCAATTATATTATTAATTTCTTGCATAATTGAATAATTAATTAATATATAAATTTTTTTAATTAGAAAAGTCAATTCTGGTGTATCTTTTTCGGCACTTTTACGAAGTATCGCGCTTTAAAGATAGAAGACGGTGGTTTTCGCGGCACAGTGCTTATTCTTTTTCCAGGAAAATGATGATCCAGAAAGAGACGAATTATCAGGGAATTATGAGCAGGCGTCCTGCTGAAAATATATAGCGTTCAATTGTTTCCAAATATTAACAAGTGACAGTTGACAGATGACACAATCGAAAATGTATTATCCACGTGCCTTTAAATGACATGACGTTATAGTTGACAGATGAAATTGTCATAACAATGTCGTGGTCGTGAGATTGTCATCGATGCACAGGGTATATAAGGAAAACAAGACATAATATCGATCTATCGTCTTGTTGGTTATTCTGCAAATAATTCTGAATCAACTCAATTTTATTTGATACATAACATGCTTTTTTCAGATGCCTTACATACTTATATTGAAACATAGCAAAATTTGCAACAATGCATCCTATCATTCCACATTTAATTATTTCATTATTATTCACACGTCATTAGAAGTTTACGTGCAAAGGCCAGTTTAATAACGATGAATGACGAAATATCACCGAAAATTGTCCGACAGGTGCTCGATCGACTAATATACAGGGCGTTGCTCGCTCGACGAACAGGATTCTCTCGACCCAGATTTCTTCGCGGAATGTGAAAGTGAACATCCAGCATCTTAGCATTCGACGGTTTTACTCTCTATTACGCTATTTCGCGGATCGGATTAGTGGAGAGCTAGCGCAATCCTAAATATTTTCCAACGCTTTCGGTCTTTTGTATTTTAAAAGTCAATCTGTTTGACAAATACAATAAAACATATTTGAGGATAGAAGAAATTCACTTTTTCTGTTGTATATACTCTACAGCTGAAACTGTAGAGTGGTAAACTTGTCAGAGATATTATACACAATAGTTTTCTTCTGGAAACAATGACCCTAACAAAGAAGACCGCGAATCAGCTAAGGATAATGCAAAGAACGATGGAATCGACGATGCTCAACATCAGTCTTAGGGACAGAAGAAGGAACGAAGAAATCCGACAAAGAGCCAAAGTCGTGGATATAATCACACGTGTTGCTAAATTGAAATGGCAATGGGTAGGGCACGTGGCTCGATAGGATCCATCGAGATGGATGTCTAAACTGACACACTAGCGATTAAGACAGATAAAAAGTAGCGTGGGAAGACCGCAAAGAAGATGGCTTGATGATATTAAACAACAAGCAGGAAATAGGTGGTTACAGATAGTATGGAGGAACATGAAATAGGCCTATGTCTAGGAGTGGACAACAGAAAGTGGCTGAGAAAGAAAAGATGAAGAAAAATATCTCTAGATTGTTCAGTTAAATGTAAGAACCATTGAATTACCGGAGCAGTTCAGTATATACCGAAAATAGAAAAATTTCAACTTCTGGTTAAAGCAGACGTTAATGTAAAATTGTTGCATCTAAAGTGCTGTAATTTTAATCATGTGGGTTCTACAGTCTGTTAAAGTGTTCAAAAGTCAATTTTCAAAAGAGTCGATATCCCAAAAGCAATTCATTTTAGGTCCAAAGTGTGAAGTATCAAGCTGTTCAGTTTTTCTCTCAAAAATTATTTTACTCACCCTGTATATTCAAGCATATTTTTCTATCGGTGGTTTTCAATTTGAACACGTTTTGTATTTAATATGTTTTTCTAGCTCATAAATTAACCTCGTTAAAATATAAGGGAAAACCCAATCCAAAGTCAACTTAAGGCTTCTAGTGCATGTCAAGTAATCCAGAATAAGCTCATTTCAATTGAATCTTGCTATACAGGGTGAAACAAATTCGCTTCTCACTATTGGGATCTCGTAAACGGTAAGAGTTACAGCAAAGATTAAGTTGGGGCAAAGTTGCGCAATTCAGTGTTCAATATTTTGAAGCTTGAGACATCTCGAGTAATGCCGGAGATATCCGAGAAAACTGATATATTCGATTTTTGTTTTTAATTTTTTGTGACGTTATTTTTGGAAATATCAAAAAAATATTAACACCTTCTAGAGGCACTTTTTAACGGTCTATCCGAAGATGTTGTCAGTTTTCTCACTCAACGTTTCGATTTCCCACAACCATCATCAGACCTATATTTCCGGAAGTACTCAAGATATCTCAAGCTTCAAAATGTCAAAATACTGAGCACTAAATTGGCCAACTTTGTCCCAATTTAAACTTTGCTGTATCTCTTACCGTTTACGAGATCCCAATAGTGAGAAGCGAATTTGTTTCAACCTGTATAATTTATTTATTTATTTATTTAACGGGCAAGGCCCAATCAGTAGAAAAAAATTGCGAGGGACAGTGTCAAGTGAACCAGGGCCATCTTCCAATGACGACCTAGGGAAACAAAAAGAATGTTGGGCGACCCCAGACGAGGTGGATGGAAGACATCCAGAGACACTGGGGGAAAAACTGGATCCAACCGCCCAAGATCGACACCACTGGAGACAATTGGAAGAGGCTTACGTTCAGGAGTGGACGGAAATAGGCCGATATGATGATGATGACTCTCAACACGACAGTGAATTCGTGTAGCGAAATCCTCGATACGCCTCTGCTTTATCGTTTCGCGTTTTTTATTCCTCCGCAATAACTAATGCTTCGACAGTTGGGCAACGTTAATATTTCTTTTTAATTCTTAATTACTTGGCGACTATATTTGTGTGTGTGTGTTTGCTCAAATTGCATAATCTCTTAGCACTTGACATAAAAATCCTGACACACATTTTTCGTACGATCGTCGGGTCGATTATATTTAATTCTGGTAGTTTTTAGTCATTTAGGTATTTGTTAACAGAAATGTATTCGTACTGAATGAAAAATAATTAGGTTTAATTTCTCTAGACATATGAGTACCTACATGCCTAATTACAAGAAAGCTCAAGCTTAAACTTCTTGAATGCAAACATTCGCACCTTTTCTAACCTAGACATTGAAAATGCGAGAACAACAAAAGCGAAATTCTAATTCATTCCCGCGTAATGCGTGTGTAGTTGCGCCGACATTGTTTACGAATCGTTGATTGATCTCTTTGTTCTTTCTTTTTTCACTTTTAAATAATGGAGAGGCTTCGCAACGCCGCCGTATCGTAAACGTTAAGGCAGGCAAGAGTGTAGAGGTTTCTTTCTTAATCGACTGTCGATATCTTTCCGTACGTTGACGTTGGTTGGAGCAAATTCGTTGAATTTTTTACTGAACTCATTAATATGTGCAATAATGATCTACAGTTTTCAAAAAGAATTGTCGACTGATGAGCCAACGTTTCGCCTTAATGGAAGCGTAAATTGACAAAAATATTGGGCTATATTCGGAATGTCATGCTCAATATTCTCAGAAAGTTAATGTTTGGGTTGGCATTGTTGAGAATCAAATTTTGGGCACGTTTTTACGAAAATTTTATTGGCTAGAGCATTTAGAAAATGATCCAATGCAACGCTTTGCTACATGATTCAGAAAATCTGGATGCACCAAATAAAATTTGGTTGTGTCAACAAGATGGATTGGCCGACGCCAGATCTCCTGATCTGAACTCGCTAGATTTTTTCCATGTTGCTATCTCAAGTGCAAAGTATACGATATATGACCACATATCATTGAAGACTTAGAGTAAGATAAGAGATGAAATGCGATTGATAAAACCTTATGTAGTTAGTAAAACCCTAAAGGAATTTGATGGGTCACTTCCAACAATTACTAAAATAATTTTTTCTACTACCGTGCGTAAAGTACTCACTTTACGCACTCTCTAAGGTTTCTAAAATTGGCCTTTTTAATGTGCGGTGCGTAAAATTAATTATTTTACACACTAGTGCGTAAAGTAATTTAATAATATTTTTGTTTTTTCATATTGGCTGGTGTTGCATCACCTCTTCAACGTAGCGGACTGTATAATAATCAAAATTGCACGTAACATAAAAGCTGCATTTATTGCAAAAAACGTACATAACAAATATTAAATACGATGGGTGACAAGAGCAATTGTACATCTTCAAAATGTATAATGTCTCTCACAAGGGTCGCGCGCTCGTTCCCTCCCTCTCGCTGCTGCCGAAGTCCTACGAACCATCTTCGTAAACCGACGGAATGGCGGGTTGAAGTTTGCAGGGTTGCACGATTGTGTAGGTTGCCTTACCATACTCCCCCCTTTTGAACGGCACGTTCAAAACAAGAACAGTCAAAAACTGTCATCTTCTGGCTGAGGAAGTGGGCAAATTTTTGAAACAGCGCCCTTGTAAGTACCATTCGCTGTTCGAACCGTTACAACACGCACCTGTCCGTCACTACCTGGGTGGACCTCTTGTATTCTTCCAACTAACCATTGACATTGTCGTGTTTTATAACAACCATTTGACCATTTTCAATATTCGGGCTTTGAGTCTTCCCTTTGGATCTTCGTTGTAGCTCAGATCGATAGAATCCAGACCATCGCTTCCAAAAACTTTGGTTAAGTTGTTGAAGCAGCTGGAAACGGGATAATCGGTTGATCTTTACGTCATCTTCAAACAGTGGGTCTGGAGGTGTTACAAGTGATTGACCAATTAAGAGGTGAGCTGGGGTGAGTGGGGACAAATCATTAGGATCAGAGGACATTGGGTATAAGGGTCTCGAGTTTAGAATTGCCTCGATTTGCACCAATAAAGTATAGTATTCCTCATATGTCAGAATACTTTGACCAATAACCCGAGATGAAAGCTGTTTAATAGATTTTATGTTAGATTCCCACAACCCACCAAAATTTGGGCTATTCGGAGGTATAAAATGCCATATAATATTATCCAAAGCACATAGTCGTACAAAATCGTCTGGAGAGTTTTTTAAGAACTCATACAGTTTATCTAATTCCCTTTGAGCACCGATGAAATTTGATCCATTATCTGAATATAAATGAGTAGGAGTGCCACGTCTAGCAGCAAACCTTCTAAAAGTTGCTAAAAAAGCTTCGGATGTCAAATCAGTAACTAACTCTATAAGTAGTGCTTTGGTTACAAAACATATAAACAGACAAATGTATGCCTTATAAGTTTTATATGGACGGCCTTTACGGTCACGTAGGATCATTGGTCCTGCATAATCAATGCCCGTAATCGAAAACGGTTTGGCTTGTTGGACTCTATGTTTTGGTAAATCAGCCATTATAGAACTAGTAGGTTTGGGTTTGGCCCGAAAACATTTAACACACATTTTCACAGTCTCTTTCGCAACACTCATTCCTGATAGAACCCAAAATTTTTGTCGTACTGAAAACAACAAGAGTTGAGGACCAGCATGTTGTATTCGTACATGCTCATCACGAAAAATTAATTTAGTTAATCTATGTCTTCTATCTAACAGCAAAGGGTGCTTTTCATTGAATGACAAAGAAGAATGTTTTAGTCTCCCCCCAACCCGAAGTAACCCCATAGTATCCAAGAAAAGGCTTAGGGAAAGTAGTCTAGGATTTGACTTTAAATCTTTTTTCTTGTTAATATCAGAAAGTTCATTGGAAAAACTTTCATTCTGAGCTATTTTTACTAATTGAAACATGCTATTCTCAAGTTCCACAACTGTTAAATTTTCAGTAATATTATGTTTTGTTTTTAATATCTCAATGAATCTTAAGCAATAGGCAAATGCTCGTAGCATTCTTTTTAGATTAGAAAATCGTTCAAACTCTACAATGGGCGAGTGAACTGTTAAGAAAATCTTACAAGCACTGCGTACTTCTGGTAAGATCTCAATCGTTCTAAAAGATCGTGGCCAATCGGATTTTTCAAATAAAAATTGAGAACCATTCCACCACATATTGCAAGAAAGCAAAGCATCCGGCAACATCCCTCGTGAAGCAATATCTGCAGGATTTTCCTTTGTGTTGATATAGCTCCAATGAGAACTGTCACACAATCTTTGAATTTCTGCTACTCTATTACTAACAAAATCTTGAAGTCTGTTAGCTTCAGAGTTAAGCCAACTCAACACAATTTGAGAATCGCACCAATAAAATATCTCGTATGGAGAGGTAAAAGAATTGCAAACCTGTTTTATCAAACGAGCAACTACAAGAGCCCCGCAAAGTTCTAATCGCGGAATTGTCAAGACTTTTACTGGAGCCACTTTTGTTTTTGCACACAATAATCGAACACAGACGTTTCCTAAAGAATCAATAGTTCGTACATACACTACAGCACTATAGGCTTCCATACTGGCATCACTAAACCCATGTATTTCAATGTGCATGGGATTCTCACACATAACACACCTCGGAATTTTTAAATCATTAAGATTGTTCAATTGAGAGTGAAACAATTCCCATTTATTCCCTATATCTGGAGGTATTAAATCATCCCATTCTAGCTTTAACGACCCCCAACTTTTGTATTAAGATTTTATTAAAATTATAGATGGACTGACCAATCCAAGAGGATCATATATCTTCGCAATTGTACTGAGTAATATTCTTTTTGTAATTGAAATTTGTGTAGAACTGCTTGCAACTTTGAAAGATAATAAATCTTGGTGGCTTAACCACTGAATACATAGTGTTTTAATTCTGTCATTCTCTCCTAAATCAAGAATGCTGAACACATCAGAAGTGTCATTTAAACCATTCAAAATTGTACTACTATTTGATGCCCATTTTCTAAGAGAAAAAGAAGCAGATTTTAATATGTCCGATATTGATTACAAATAAATATACCTTGTTGTTCATCATTGAACCCAGTGATCAAATCATCTACATACATATCCCTATGCATTAATTCAGAAGCAACCGGAAAAATATCTTTGTTATCTAAAGCGAGTTTCTGTATACACTTAATTGCAAGGTAAGGTACACTCGTGGTGCCATAGGTTACAGTTTGTAACTCATAGATAGAGATATCATTATCTGGATTAGAGCGCCATACTATATTTTGCAAATATCTTTCATCAGGATGTATAAGAATCTGGCGATACATCTTTGCGATATCAGCAATCGCAACAAACCGATGTTCCCTAAATCTTAACATTATCCCAAAGATGTCATTTTGTATCGCTGGACCCGGATACTGCATATCATTTAAAGATTTACCTGATGCAGTTTTAACAGATGCATCAAACACTATCCTAACATTTGTAGTTATGCTATCTTCTCTAACTACCGCAAAGTGAGGTAAAAAACATCTAAACTTACTAAAATTACTATCTGACAATTTTATCATATGTTCTAAGTCGACATATTCATTCATAAAATCTGTATATTTACGTTTAAGTATATCATTCTTTTTCAATCTATTTTCTTGGAAGACTAACTTTTTAATGGCTAAATTTTTAGATTCACCTAATAATAATGGACTTTCTTTAAAAGGAAATCTCACAACAAACCTTCCTGTTAATATGTCTCGAGAAACAGTTTGATTAAAATAATCCTCACAATATTGTTCGTCCTTTGTTAACGGAGAGGATTCAGATGAAACCTCTCCAATATCCCAAAACTGTTGAAGGTCATTGTTGACAATAAAATTGCATTTTATTGTTCTTTCAATTGGCATATTATTATTAAATGAACCTGATACAACATAACCAAAAACTGTATTTATTAAAAGCGGTTTGTGTTTACCCAGGCTTATTTTTTCATTACAAAGTATGTTCCAAAATAAATCGGCACCTATTAGAATGTCTACCTTTTTAGATACATTAAATTGTGGATTTGCCAGAATTATATTATCTGGAATTGGCCATTCTGAAATATTAATCTTTTGAGAAGGTAAATTACATGTTATTTTCTGAACTACTAGACACATTAAGTTAGCCTGAAAATCATTTATTGACGAACTGAGTAATATTTTGCATTTATGCTTTAAACTTGAACCAATATCATTTAATCCGGACACATACATATTCACCTTGCTTACATCCAAACCCAAACGTTTCCGTAATGACTCTGATACAAATGAACATTGGCTTCCAGAATCTAATAATTTTTTTTTTATGGCAGTGGCACACACACTAAAGGGAGACCCTATGGCGCTCGACGAGCGGCGTGTGTGCGAAGATGTTGATTGATACGGCTCTTGAATATTTGTAAGTTGTAATTAGTGGAAAACAGATGTTCTGGGAGTGAGTTCCACAGTGATGCAGTGCGCCAGACAAAGGAGTTCTTGTAAAGCGATGTTCTAGGTGTTTCCAGTTGTACGACGAACTGGTGCGCTCTTGCCGTCTGCCGTGACTGTCTGACAGGAGCTGCCAGTGGCGGGATGAGGCGGACCAAATCCTGGGAACATCTGCCGTGAAAGTATCTGTAAAACAGAGATATCTCGGCTACATGTCTGCGGTGTTCCAGACTATCTAGATTCCGGGTCAACTCCGGGTCGCCGACGAGACGCACAGCTCTCTTCTGAATGGAATCCAGCAGCTTTAGGGTGTGCTTTGGTGCGGCACCCCAGATATGAGAGCAATATTCTAAGCACGGTCTTCTTTGCGCTTTGTAGAGCAAGAGCAACTGCTGCGGTGTATAGAGTTTTTTGTTGCGAAATAGCGCACCAAGCTTCTGGGAGGCTGATTTTGCGATGTTAGCAACGTGGTCATGCCAGGACATATTGCTGTTGACCGAGATACCCAGCAGTCCGATTGACGAGGATGAAGGAATGGTCGACCCTGCCATAATTATGTCAGGGCCCGCTGTATTGGCCCTCTTAGTAAACGTGGCTGCTTGGGTCTTTGCTGCATTGAACTGAACCAAATTTCGGTCGCCCCAAGTTTGAACTTTCTCCAGGTCTTGATTAATTGCTGTAATCTGCTCCTGTCTGCGGTGATGAGTCTCAGTCGCTGGTAAGGGTTTTTCTGATATAAAGTGGGAGACAAGGGTACTGTCATCTGCAAAACTGTAAATAGGATTATTCGTTTCGATCAGCAGATCATTAATATAGATGAGGAACAGAGTTGGTGAAAGTATTGCACCCTGAGGCACGCCCGCGTTGATGGTGAATGTGTCCGAGATGTGTCCATCGACTGCAACGTGTAGGGATCGGTTCTTAAGGAAACTGGCCAGCCAGCTGCAGAGAGAGGCGGGCAGTCCCAAGGACGGCAGTTTGTTGAGCAGTCCGTCATGCCAAACTCTGTCGAATGCCTTTGAAATATCCAACGCAATCGCTCGAGACTCTCCGTAGTTTTCAATTGCCCTACTCCATATATATGAGTGACATAGGCCAATATATCTCCTGTCGATCTCTCTTTGCGAAAGCCGTATTGATTATCGCTGATTATTCTGTTGCTCTCAAGGTACTTGAGTAGTTGCTGGTTGACTACACGTTCGATGACTTTGGAGATTATTGGAAGCAAGGCAATCGGGCGATAGTTTGAGGGCGTGGTTTTCTTGCCTTTTTTGGAACAGGTTGCACTCGAGCGACTTTCCAAGAGGATGGGTAAATCCCTTTTCTGTAAGAAAGAGAAAAAAGCCTGGAAAAAACAGGTGTTAGTTCGTTGGCGCAGTTCTTTAGCACGATGGCAGGTATTCCGTCCGGTCCTGATGCCTTTTGCGTATCTAGTTCTTTAAGGATTTTGCGAATATCACGATGAGAAAACTTGACTTCTGCCATGGTGGTGTTGATGTTCGGTATAATGGGGAGAGTCTTGCTTTGGGGCACGTCTAAGGTAGAGTGCGATGAAAACATTTTGGCGAGCATGTTTGCTTTTTCTTTGGCTGTAGTCGCCGTGATGCCACGTTCGTCCGTCAAAGGTGGGAGAGACGTTTTTGTAAAGTTGTTACTTACTGCCTTTGCTACCGACCAGAAATTCCTGGAGCCACTGGGGCATTGCAAAAGTTTATTCCTGATCCTTTGATTGTGTTTGTCCTTAGTTTCGTCGATCACACGCTTGCACTGGTTTCTCGCTTCGATAAAATAATTGCGATTTTCAGCGGTCTGATTTTGCTGCCAGTACTTATAGGCTTG
>JAEQML010079514.1:0-11966 GCA_016904865.1 Pissodes strobi | reverse complement strand
CGTCACAAAGACAATCTAAAAGGAAATAAATCCAACCTTACCTATATTTAAAAAAATGTTCGTTCTTCCATAATTAAAATATACAATAAGATACCAAGCCAAATTAGAGACTTAAATGGTAAAAATCTCAAAAGGCGCTTAAAAGAATTGCTGCTCTCAAAGGTCTACTATACACTCGATGAGTTTTTTAGTGATACTGTGTAACACATTATGTGATTGTTACTTTGTGTTTAAAAAAAAGAAAAAAAAAAGAATTTAAGTGTCTTAAATGAATTGTTTTAAATATGTTTTAAAATATTACTAGATATTAGCTATAAAACATTTATGTTTAGAGTGAGTAGAATTATTATTTGTAATTTTTATCTCTAGCTTCTAAGCCTTTATGTGACATGTCCTACACCTTTTGGGTACTTTGTAAAATTTTGTTAAATTGCTGTATTGTAAATCTACATTTTTTCTCTGGGGCAAATAAAGACTTCATTCATTCATTCAAGATTATCCGAAAAATTCCAGATACAAGCTACCGACCACTTCTACCAAATGACCGTAGAAAAGTGACATGGCCGTGGCCCAGGCACCTCGACCAAGTGTTCCTTCATAAAAAACTTCGAAAGCGTACTAAACTCATTAGTACTGACCCAGCACTAGGAAGCGTGAAATTTTGCACATTTAAATACGTATTTCGAGACCAAACAAGAAAAAAAGCAATAGATGATCTTACCCAAATCGGCTAACATCTATGCGAACCATAATAAATAATAATTAACTGAATTGATAAATTGTAGCAATTATTCTAGTACAATTAGATGACGCATTAGTACCAACGTTAATTTTTGGATAACCGCAGTACTCCACGCACGACACCACGACTCGTGTCTCATAAATCACTGTTTCGTGTTGAAAACATTAGGCAGGTACCAGGCTGGAAATTTACTGCATTTAGCGGTACAACTGAAAGATGGCGCGGCGCGGTGATGTCGAAATTCGATTAAATATATTATTCGGCAACGAAAACATATCAAATATGCGAAATATAAACCACATTTAAATTAACTTTAAATATACGAAATTTAAAATGTTACACAGAAACTACTTTATTCCGGCCCGAGGCCACTTTAAACTCCTGACATCAAAAATGCTAAACGCATGATCACGCGGCGCAATAATTCAGGCCTAAACGTACGTTTAGTCAAGAGCCTGGGTCTCTGTGGGAACCAGCTGCGAAGCAACCCGGGCGTTGTTGCCAAAATTTAGGAAACACAACTCAACCCCTAAATCATCTTGCCTGTTGCATCAAACGCAAGCTCAGACAGTCGTTGAACATCAAACTGATGGTAGCATGTCAATAAATTACGTTGTTTCTTGTTGGCTTGGTTCGCAAACACATCAAAATCGCACGAGGATCGCTAGAGAAACATGTACACTTGGCAACATTCCAAAGGTACCCCTCAAGTTAGACAACCAACAATTATTGTCAAAGTCAGTTGTCTCATCTTGTAATATCAGAAATAAACATTGACTGAATTTTTAACTTTTCCTAATAAATATTGAAACAAATCCAGGAAAATAACCGACAAACTCCGAAACCAATATTTCTGACATCCATGAGACTGTTTTAATGTATATTATCATCAGCTGATTATTCGGGAAGGTAAGAGAATTATTGAATATTTTGAAATGCACTGAAGGTTTTCTCGATAGCCATGGCCAGAATACAGTACGATTTACTGATTGATTATGTGCTAAGCCAGTGAAAATGTTCATAAAGCCCGATCGATCCTATCAAATAGCCCGAGGAAATCAAGTTACGTATACGACTACAGAACTCTTAATTTTCCCTGGAACAGCTCGATAAAAGACTATGGTCATACGACAATCATGCAGGTAACTAAACGAATCAGTAGTATTATATTTAGCGTGACGGACTAGCATAATAGATGTACTAGCATAATAGACCTATCTATTTTTTTTTCATTTCACAAAATTGTTATTAATTTGCTAACAGTACATTATACACAGTGATGATCACAATGAGAAGTAATTTTTAGAAGATGAGTGTGATGTAAATATTCTCACAGTATCCGAAGATGAAGGTTCTCCTGTATTGGAAGTAGGAGATCTTACCGACCTTTTAGACAAGTTTGGAGCTACAGGAGGTAAAAATATAGAACATATTATAAATTATATAATCAGGTTAATATAAACCAGCAAGTTCAAGGTAAGATTAAAATTGAGAAAGACGAAACTGAGAATAAAGTAACTAAACCGGTTATAAAGGTAGAGCCAAAAGTTGAAAAGAAACAACGATAAGTAGCAAAACCAATTAAATTCAAGCAAGAAATGACATGTACTTCAAAAGCAATCAAAATAAAGAAAGGTAAGTCCACGTTTAGTTTGTTGAAGTAACAGTTACCTTTGCTTGAAAATTTGTCGTTAGAAGACACGTAATATTTGCTATCAAGCAAGAAAAATTTTAGCCATATTGATATATGCAGCTCTAGAGTATTTGAATTTTAAATAATTTAAATTAATTATCTGGTTGTTAGATAATTATTTCAATAAAAAGTGCTTTAAGTGGAAGAATATTTTATTTTTGTGTACAGATAATTGTTGTTATTTATTTATTTTTATTGAAAAGTAGTTCAAGATGCGACAAAAATTAAGATATCTTTTTTATTACAAAATCAAGCAACGTTAATAAAATAATTTTTGTTTTTGGAAAAAAACAGTGGCGTATCATTTTTTTCATTCAAAGTAATCAAGGTAACGTTAATTCTGACGCCACTGGTAAAAGAATTAAAAAAAAAATCACACAATATGTATCTCTATGCCTAGTTTGCACCCACAAAGTTTCGTGAAAATAACTTATTTAGTTTCGGAGTTACTAAAAAAACACAATTTTTTTAAACAAATCTTTTTCACCCTCCATATCAAAAATAAAGCCAAGATAGACCTAGGTTTATATGAACTTTTTGTCTTAAAATTATGCGCAGAATAACCCCTTCAATATTAACATTAACTTATGAAACATTCTGTATTCATGTAACAACAACAGCTTAGAATCTTATTTTAAGATCTGATCAACCAGAAATGTATCCTGGATCACTGCTGAGCTGAAGGGAATGAGGGGGCATTTGCATATACTGGTTAGCTCATTGACAACAAAAAGGTGACTTCTTATGAGAATAACAAAGTCAAGATTGATTCTTGTACTTAAAAAGGGGCCACTCCTGCCATTCTACCGTAGAAATTAAAAATACTTACTATTTATACAATATTATGCTGAAAACTGAATATATGCAAGTGTAATACTAAATAATTATAACAAATTTTTCGATGTTTTATTGAACCACCGAGTTTGAATTTGCTCTTTATTCGATAATATCCGACAAACATCGTAAAGAATTTTTATTGCGAATTGAATCCCATTTTATCTTCGCATTTGTTCAAAATTATTTAAATGTATGCATCTAAAGTCCTTCTAGCCATGATTTGGCTGCCAGAAACAATGAAAATGGCTACAGCCAATTTATATTGTTATGTTCTAAACCATTAAATTAATTTTCAAACATTTGATCGTGGAATTATATTTTGTTTTGTTTACATTAATTTAAACTTTGTTGATTTTAATGGCAGCGCTGTATCCTAGTCTAAGTTTTCATTATATATTTCAATGTACTTAGATTTATATAGAGATAATAAAATGTTTTAATCGAGCAAAATTAGTAGTTCGTGGCCAAATTAATTGTTATAAGGTTAAATTCTAGATTTTTATTACTCTCACAAGCGATCTATGTTTATTAAACGTAAAGATCAACAAAATTAAAAATAATGCCTTTCGGCGTTAAATTACATTTCAAGCTATTTTAGCTTCATGTATAATTGAAGATTCTTCAAAATCAACACATAATTTTAACGGCAATATATTCGTTCTCTACATTATTAAAATTATAAAATTTTACATTGGAATAAAGATGGCTATTTCAGGGAAACCTTATTAAGCATTCTGTTACCTTCTGTAATGTTCCAAATGCTACTAAATACAGTATTGCGATTTTCTCATTTTACTGGTCGATTTGTGTTATCGATATTCTCGCTACCTTACTTCTCGCGACCTTACTCCCGGTGTTCGAACCTGTTCGTTTAGTGCATCACTTGGCAGATGTGGAACATATTCTTTTTCGAGAGAAATCTCAGGCCTTCTCGTCTGGACGCTCCACGCGTTCAGACAGAGAAAACCGACCAATTTTTTGGCTAAAATTAACGTGGTCTAATTACCGTCTGCTTTCAAAGTGGAATTATTCAGCAAATATGCTGCCCAGTTTAGTTTCCGGAATTATAGGCTATATCGTTTAATATCAACATTTGACGACTAGTGTGGTTACCCTTCCTAGGAAAAAAGGTTCGTTACATGTTAGTGTGTCTATCTTGAAAAGTGAAGATTATTTATAATTTAATTAGGGATCTACCGTGGAGTAGGAGACTTTCCGCTGCCTACCGTGGGGAAGAAGATTTTCCGCTATCTTCTGTGCGGCAGAAGACTTTCCGCTACGTTCCGTAAGACCTTCTGTGGGACAGGAGACTTTCCGCTACCTACCTAATGTAGCTAATCCCGCTGCCTACCTAAACCTAGCTAATCCCGCCGTCAGTTAGCCATACATAAGGTCTTTCTTTTGTCAGAGTTACTCGACCAGAAACACGTAAACTCGATTTTAATTTATTAAAGTGCCTTGATTACCCCATATCTTTCTTACAGCTATATATCATTTTAATTAATGAATATATAATCAAATGGTTGTAGGTCATTTGCTGTTTATATCGTATATAGGATCCTTATTTATAGTTTTCGTTTATAGGTAATTACCGTTTTAGTTTTATTAACTTACCGATAAATGACCTTAGGTCTAGCATTATCTCATATCAAATCCGTTCTCGTTGTTATCATAGCTTGGTTTAGCAATGCCTATATTCTTTAGTTTCTTGTCGAGTATCGCCTAAAATATCGAATGCCTAACAATGGGACCGCAATTAGTTGACTTAACCTTTTTTGTACTGCGTACATTTACTTTAAAGTTATGCTATTACCGTAAGTCACATCATTACTTGCCGCATTTGTCTTATTAACTTGCTGAAACTGACTTTATTTCAAACATTAACTCATACCGATCCTATCTCTCTAATGTCATAGTTTCATTTAGTAACTTTATAAGGCAGCGATATTTTTGTAGCTAATGTTAATCAATTGATTTATTTTTTCTTACTGTAACTTTCATACCTGATATTATCTCGAGTGGATGATTTACTTTGTCATGTTATGAGAAAATTCACTTTTAGAGTAATGGGATTTATCGAATATACCTTCACCAGATTTTCGGTCATTTCCTATCGTATATTATTTGCTGTCGTTATAGTTTACGGTAATTGAGTAATAGAAATTAAGTAACTTATTATCTTTATCGATTATTTGATATTGCCTATCCTTCATACAATATCGTATTTCCTTTATCGATAAATATTTCGAAAATGCCTTCGTGGTTATCTTATTTACTTGTGTAATATACCTACTGACTTGAATCACTAGCTGCAATTGCAATGTTAAGTTTTTGTTTAGCTGAATCGAACTGAGCTCATTTCGTTTTTTATATCTATTCGTTGGTTACTTCATTAATTTAGTTCATCTATTAACTTTTTATTGATATAATGATATTATCGCCGCCATGAGATTCATTTAGCTTAGTTTTGTTTAATAATCAATTCGTTTATCCCTAGACACTTATTGGCTATTTATATTTCTATTTTTTTAACTATCGATTTAGTACACTTGATTAACTGTTTATTGATATAATGATATTAACGCTGCCTTGTGTATAATTTAGATTAATTTTGTTTAATGATTATTTCATTTATACCTGCATATATTTACCGGCTTCTTATACCTATACTTATTTACTTTACCGGATATTTTTCCTCCATTTCGAATTTTGGCACAACACGTCACTACGTAACATTTTATTACTGGAAAATCGAACAATTTGGAGCAACCACACTTTTGTACGTTAAAAAGAATGGTATGTGCAGTTAATTTATTTAAAGTTTGCAATATTTTAAAGGTATATTGGCTCAAATCTGTTTTTGTTTAAGTGAAAAATTATTTTGGCGCGTCAAGCACACTTTTTCCTGGGTAGTGAATAGGACTGAGAATTCTACGCAAAAACATGTCACGCTCAAAGTTGCCTACACATGTAACGCTTAAAGCTGTCTACGTTCGGCTATATAACGGTCATTCAGGTAAAGTCGGCAACGACTTCAGTCAAGCAAGAGAGAGAAGCAGTCGGCGAATCGATTTAAGTTATCATAAATCTATTGTTTCATTCTTGTACCCACATTAGAGTGAGTTTGTTTCTGTTTGCCAATGGATCTGCAGCCATCCGACAATCTCACACTACCCGCGAGTTGATTTTGCTAGATGCGAGCGCTTTTAAGGCTGCTTGACTATCTGATAGGATATAGATCTTTGCACCTCTTAGGCTTTTTTGGCACATTCAGAGATGACTATTTTGATAGCATTTATTTCTGCTTAAAAGATAGTGGCAGATGTTTCCTAAAGATTCGACACCTGTGTCCGTAAACTCCGGATCCCACTCCTTCTTTCATCGTTGATCCATCTGTGTACCAGACAAGTTATCTCCTCTTTAGTCGTTTTAGTCTTTCCCCTGTAGTATTGCGGTCTTCAAATACCACTTCAAAGGAGCGATCAAAATGGAGTCTATCTGGATGGGCTTTAGAATTTTAAAGTGACCAGTCAGGTTTACTGACTTCAGTTTTTGTGTCTGAGTGACTCTACGTGCATTGGTCAAGGCCTCCTTTTCTTTGCAAATGTTCAGCGGAAGGAGGTCAAGTAGGGTTTCCAGAGTTGCTGTGGGGCACGTTTTTATACCCCCTCTTGTTAGCATTTGCTGTATTATTATTTCCTTTGTTTTTTTCCACCACACTAAGCAGGCGTAGGTTATAATAGGCTTTACAACAGTGTTATAGGACCACCAGATGATGGAGGCTTTTAGGCCCCATGTTTTACCAAAGAGTCGTCGACCGGCCCAGAGCGCTGTCGTTGCTTTTTTGATAGTTCCAGGTTAGTTTCTGACCAAAAACGATGCTAAGATACTTAACCTCTTTTGAAAGCTCTACCCTTGCCTCCCAAAGTGCGTACTTTAAGGTTCAGCTTCCTCATTTTTGTGAATGGGATCACTACGATTTTGCTTGGGATGACATTTAGTCTTTCCCGTGTACACCATGTGCTGGCAAGGTTGAGTGCACTTTGCATACGTTCTAAGAGAACGTTGTCAAGCTTATCTTAACCTTGATTTCAAAGCCTGCTCTAGTCAGGCTTACCACCCCCACCCTAACCCAAACAACTAGAGAACAAAGTCTGTGCGATAGGACCCCTCCTTGGGGGCATCCCTTTATTACTTTGACTTTGACGGCTGTTTCTCAAATGGTCGCGGTGACTTTACGGCTGTTTAATATGGATTTTCTCTATTGTGTAGTGGTTGGTTCCACTCCTCTGCGGGTTATGGCACACTGACTGGATTCATGTGAGGTGTTGTCAAATGCACCTTCCATGTCCAGAAATGTACACAGCGCCACGCCAGTGCCTTCTTTATATCGCTGACGAGATTTTGAAGAGCATGGGTGGTAGATTTCGGTGGTTCGTATGCAAATTGTTTTGCATGCAGTGGAGCATTAGAAAGGAACTTGGTTCTGTCGTGCCTATCGATATCCTTTTCCATCATTTTAAGAAGGAAGGAGGTTAAACTAATGGGGCGGTAAGACTTTGGATCCTCTTGTGATCGTCGCCCTATCGTTGGTATGAACGCTACCTTGACTTTTCTCCAGTTTTTAAAAAAGTAGCGCAGTGCAAAGCTGGCTTTGAAGATTGATTGAATGTGTGGTAGTCGGTGCTCTATACCTTGTAACATGGATGGAGAGATTCCATCTACTCCGGGGGATTTATATTTTATAGAGCTATGTATCGCTCATCTGATTGTGTTTTATATAAATATTTTGTAGGCCGCTGAGCAAGCTGAGACGATAGTTTAATAGGAAAATCAATCGTAGGAGAAAAACTCTCTAAATGCTTCTCTGTTTCGAAAATGTAGGGAAAATGGACTTTTCAGGGAGAAAGTAAAAACATCGATTTTTAGGTAAAGAAAAATGAAGGTTTTAACTTTTTCCCGAAAAGTGATTGCTGTTAGGGAAGCCCAAAACTGTATTAGAAGACAGTTTAGAAATGATGATGCTTTTTCTACAGGGTGATCTTGTTGAATTTATACTTTTCGTAATTTGGGGGAGATATGAACGGAACCAGTCAAAAACTGGCTTTTTAATCAACACCCTGAAACGTATAATCGGAGGAGTCTAGAATATAAATGTAGAGTTTTCGGTACTTGTTGAAAAATTTGTTTTTTGAAACATCCTCAATTCATCAAATGTTTTGAGTACCTGTACATGGTTTTGGTTTATATTTTGACAATCATCTAAAGCTTTAATCATTGAATATAAAAGAAAAATTTAAATGCAGAGTTTTAGTATTTCCCTTTATCATTCTTTGAGAATATCACAATTTTGAAAGGAACGTGAGAAATTATTATTGATATTTAAAATTGTTTGAGATTTAGGCTAAAATATGTACAAAAAGCGGCGTATGCTGAAGACCATTTGATATTTAAAACTAAATAGGATTAAAAAAAAGTTTGTTGAGGGCTCCGGGCATCGATCCCGGTTCCTCTCGCATGCTAAGCGAATTTGTGCGTCGAAATGATCCAGACCGGAATAATACATAGTTATTGTAAATGTGGTTGTTAGGCAGATGATTATTCGAATGAACATATTACAGAGGCTGAGAAGATGTACAAGTAATCTAAATAAGAATTTAAATGCCTTATATATTTAAATAGTGTCAAAATTCGAAATGGCGACAAGGTTAAATCTGACTGGCTCATGCTGTATAAGAGCAGAATAAGGAACAATTCTTATTATTGTGACAAAAGGTGTCATTACTTGTAACGTTGTCTCTTATAAGGTGTAGATTCTCGTCAAGTGATCATCTTTTCAATAAAAAAATATTTTTATTTTTTAGACTTATAAACCGATGTTTTTAATTTTTCCCTCAAAAGTCCATTTTCCGATCATTTTCGAAGCAGAGAAGCATTTAGAGAGTTTTTCTCCAAAAAAATCTCTATCGAACTGCGATCTCAGTTTTATCGATCCTCCCGCCTTTTTCGACGCTAGAGCGACCTAAACTAACCTTTTTTCAAAAAAAAAAATATACGCCAAAAAACACTCGAACAAGATGGGGAAATAAGAGAAAATCGAGTTTAATGGAAACATGCAAAAAAATCGTAAACATTTCTAATATTTAGGCAATTCTACTAGTCTGAATGGATTCGTGATGCGTTATGGAAAATTTGAAGAAAGACATCTTCCAACATTTTCACATGATGCTTAGATTAAAATATATACATTTACACATTTAATTGCCTGAAATCACATTAAAAACGGTTTCACTTTTACCATATTGATGCTTATAGTTTTTGTGGTAAGTAAGTAGATGTATTTGCCTGAAATATCATTTAAAATGGGCCAGGATTGTAGAATTTTGATATTTGCGAAGTAAAAAGCGGCGGTTTCTGCCGATTTTATAAGAGGTTTCCAAGTACAATTTTACCTTAAGCATCGATTATGGATTTGGCAAAGGCCTTCGATACTGTTTCGCATGATATATTATTGAACACATTATCTAACGTTGGCATAAGAGGGCAAGCATTAAATCTTTTTAAAAATTATTTGTATAATCGGACACAAAAAGTCGTTCTCAATAACTCAACTAGTTCGGATAGGGTAATAGAGACTGGCGTACCGCAGGATACGGCCCCAGCACCGTATCCTCCTATATATTAATGAAATTGGCAACTTGCCAATTGAAGGAACTCTTTGTTATTTCCTATGCGGATGACACAGCAATAATATTCTCTGGCAATAGCTGGGATGAAGCATATGACAGGGCACATGGTGGACTCCGCATCGTACAGTGTTGGCTAAGCTCCAGTTTGCTGAGCCTAAATATTTCTAAAACGAAATTTATAACATTTTCCTTAACCTCTGTAGATCAGCCCAACACAACTAATATTACTATTCATAATTTTCAATGTCACGAACTTAATGGTGTATGTATGTGCTCTTCAATTCAAAGAGTGAACCATATTAAATATTTAGGTATAACTTTAGATCAGCATCTTCGTTGGACGGAGCACATTGCGGAGACGGCCAAAAAAATCAGAAGAATGTACTACAAGTTTTATCAATTGAGAAATATTCTGGGACCTAAACTATTGAGATCTGTCTATTTTTCACTGGTTGAATCCGTATTGCGCTACTGTATTGTTGTAGGGGGTGGATCATTTAATAGTGCAATGATTATCTTAAAAACCTGTCAAAATAAAATGTTAAAAATAATAAGTTATAAATCCAACAGATATTCTACAGAATTACTTTACAAAGAAAATAAAATGCTAAATCTACGCGGAATGTATATTTACAGCTGTCTTCTATATTTTTGGAAAATTGGGAACATTTTCACACGGACTGATCACCTGTATCCTGTATCAAACCAGATCTGTATTAAACAAAGTGCTTCAAACGCCATTTTTTAATAAACCACATTTGCAATGAAATTTTTTATTTTTTGCCCCTAAATTCTTCAATTTACTCACACTGGAAATTAGAATGTTATCGAAAAACAAGAATACATTTTAGTTGGTAGTTGTGCCTCTCCGTGGCGCCTTTCCCCCCTCCCTTATTTAAATTAATTTTATTTTATTATATTATATTATTATATTTTATTTTAGCTTCGCAAAATACCTGTATCTATATCAAACATTAGATTATTTTGTATTGATAAGATTGTACATGCTGCCTTATTCAGGATGGTAATATGTCAAACACAGTCTCAATTTGTGGAATCTAGTTGAATATTCCATCCAGAGATGTGGTAGATAGGTTAACTATATTTACTGAAATTTTGAATAGTGTATTACTTAAATGTGATGTGACCTATTTATCATTATTTATATGTAATGTATAACTTGGATAATAAAATCTTTGAATCTTTGAATCTCTTTGAATCGACATTGTGGCAATATATTAAAATATAGATCAGAAGAATACTTATATTTCCTAATAATAATCTCGCATTGTTAAAATTTTTACTTTATTCCTCGTGAAACTCTGGACATTTTTATTTTGAATATTCAGTTCCTATATTCAACTGAGACTTTAAACGGTTCGACTTAGAGCAAAACAGTTTGCACCTTCCGGTTTTCATCGATTTCCCTAGGATTCAAACAATGGAATTACGTAAGATTTTCAAAATGTGCCGAGCTTTTTACTAAGTAGAAATACAACCAGTATAATCTGTTGTTATTTTAGGTCATGAATGTTTTAAGAATGCGTTGTGTGGATAACGAACATATGGGAACTTCGTCATAAAAAGTCAAGTGAGGTCATATCCGAAAATCTGGCAGGCCATTTTATTACACCTAATTTAAGGGGTCTCAAAAGAGGAAAATTCTCACACACTTCGTTTTCTAATTGCTATTATTAGTTATGAACTTTAAAAGAGACAGACAATTTATTTATGTTGTGGTATGATTATCATTTATGTTATTATTCCTGCTAAAATTTCTATAAGTTAATGTTAAAACATAACAATGGAAAACAGTAGCAGTAGTACTTATGGATTTAATGGCATTTTGTTTTGTTGCGAACATGGTCGGCTGAGTTCCATTTAATTTAACTTTGGCTGCTAAAGTAAGCATAGATATAAAGCAAATCGAGGGATGAAAATAACTTTTAGGGGTCTCCTTCACGCAAAGTGTTATCAAAGAGAACAAACCCAGGAAAATTAGTCA
>JAEQML010079513.1:0-11966 GCA_016904865.1 Pissodes strobi | reverse complement strand
TTGAAATTTACACTAAATCTTTTAATAATTATTAACATAACTACCTTAATTTTTTGCTTTTCCCATTCAATGTGTGCTTTTCTGAGCTTAGTTCCAAATCTAAATGATTCACACTCTTGTAATTTGTAAAGTTTCTTCATGAAATTAAAATCCACAGTCTCTCCATTTGCATCTAGAAATGTACCACATTTGGCCCAGTTACTTCTCAACAACTTCAACATATGACAGGGATCAAATATGATATATTTGTCCAGTGGATGTAAAAAGCAAGACTTAATATCAGTGAGCTCCGAAAAATCTGCTCCAAGATGTTTTGCAATTGAAAAGTTTGCGCTAGGACCATCACATGTAAGCGAAGTTACTGTGACACCTACTTCCTTTAATTTTATCAGAGCCTGATTCACAATATTTGCCTCTTAATAAAAAAATATGCAATTGGTAACTTCCATTTTTTTTTTCAATTATACTACCATGAGAACTAAAACTTCATCGGCACATTGTAAAGTATCGACAGAAGTGTCTGTACCCAAATCTACAGCTTTTTTGGCCAATAAAATCTACTTGCTTCCGAATAGCCATCTCGTCAAATACTAAAAAGCATAATTTTGGCTCATTTTCCCTTCATTTTCTTTGGCGATACTCTTAAGAGTTCCAAAAGCACAAGTCGTGAATCCTGGTTGACAGTCAATAGTATTTAGCCAATTTCGAATAACTGAAGCTGAAGGTAAGGCTAAATTAAAAATTTTTTGTACGTATTCGTAGGCTTTAGTAGGATAAAATTGCAAGGTCATCGCAAAACTTCGTAATTTCTAAGAAAACTGTTTCCTTGTTTGCTTTTTGCCCTTTTCTTCGTTCCGAAAGGAAGGCGTCGTCGTAAAAGTTGTAATGGAATTCCCGTAAATGATTTATCTAAGACACGGACGGCATCATCAGACAGAAGCCCACGATTTTTCAAAACCCCGGTCACTTGTTTAAGGCTTGTTACCTTTTTCTTTAACCTTTCAATCCGTGGTTTGGCATTACAAAGTTTTAATTTGAGCTGTTTCGTTTGGGCCGCTTGTTGTTTTTGTTCCACACATAATTTACGGGGAGATTTACTGAAACTTAAAAAGTAATAATTTGAAATTAGTCATAAGTACATACGTTTTCATAATTTTTAAAAATGTGCTATAAATGCTTTTCCCCACACGTTTAGATAATACACTGCGATTTTCAATAATTAGTGTTTTTTTAAATTGAAAAGAAAATCGGCATGTACTAAACGCAGGAATAGTATATTATTTTATATGGAGGAAAAGTGATACTTTTCATGGCGCGCTCGTGTTTAACAGCCGAACGGAGTGAGGCTGGTAATAGAGAGCAAGCCATGAAAAGTAACTTTTCCTCCAAATAAAATATGCTGTTTTTTCTTCAAATGTCGACAAATTAATGCAAAAACATCTCTTTTTAATAGTAATAATATCTAATTATTATTAAAGATAAATGGGTTCGCAAGGCGGCTTAGACCACGGTCGTAGGTGGCCTTGCTTAGACCGGTGTCGGTGAATATAATGTAACATAAAGCTGTCAGTGGACACTGTCAACAATAATTATTTTTTTACGATTGCGTCTCCGATTGCGTTTTAATTCCGTATTGATAAGCAGTTATTGAGTAAGTTCGATTAAATAATAACCAATTTGTTCCTAAATTAGTGATTTTTAGAAATGCAGTCACAAATTGAGTGATAAATACAAATTGTAGTATAATAAATCTTGAGTTGTTGACGCTTATTTTGTTGTCTGTTTGTATTGTATCTATGCTGCTATGACAACACTTTTACCTCCGCCGGCGGAAAAGTGAAAAGTAAAGCTCCGGCGGAGGAAAAACGAAACTTCACGGCCGCCTACACAGTCGAGTAATGTCGGATTTACTGACGTTTGAAGAAAAAATAATTTTCATAATACCCCTCTGAAAACTATCATTTTTGACGTCTCTGTAGAGCAAAGAAAGTAAGTCTTTTCGGTCCGGGCACGGGAAAAATTTTCCCTGGCCCTAACTAGGGAGCGGGAAAAATATTCCCGTTCCGTGATTTTAAGTGCTAAATTTGAAGTTATTTAGTCACAGAATAAGCATAAAGTATAATAAATTGGGTTAAAATTATACAGCTATGCACTCTACAAGATTAATCTAGTACATTTTAGCGTCAATAGTCTAATTTTAAGTAAAATTATTTTATTTATTCTGACCTTACTACTTGTCACAAATACTTCAAAATTAGCAGCCTATTCAATTACAACAAAGCATAGAAACACATTTCCATAGCAACGTTTGATGAATATTAGATAAATACCTGTCTTGCTTGTCTTGCAAGTTTGACGTTTGCTTCCATTTGAATACAAAATGTATTGTGACATGATTTTTGATACATAAAATTATAATAATTTTATGTTTATGTCTTGATTTCAGAGAGGTATTATGAAAAATATCGTTCATTACACGTCCAGAAACAGCTTTTCCTGTGCTTGCACGATTTCCGCTGTTCGGCTACGCCTCACACCAGAAACTGTCGTGCGCGCACCAGAAAAGCCTAGTTTCCGGACTGGTAATGAAATATACTATTAAAGGTCACACTTACCAATAGCTATGTATTATTCTGACATATTTTCTTCTTCGTTTTGGCGATCCCTTTAGACGTGCACTATCTGTGCTCGTGTAGAGCTAAATGATCCACGCTTTGCATAATCTTCTCTTTTTTAAATTTAAAGGATTATTTTTTTCATCTGATTCCAGGTAAAAATATGGTTTTTCCAATATTGAAAAACAGCATATTTGTAAAATAAGGAAAAACCAGTATAAATTATTGCCATTCCAAAGCAAACTCCGCACTATATCCTCTGAGTTACAAGTTAAAGTTGAACTACAAAATTATTATTTCAAAATATGTTAGATAGCTGAATGATAGATATATTTGCCTTCCTGAATCAGAATCAAATTGATCATTTTCTGGTATAATTATTTCATCTACAATAATCTCATTCAACATGCTAAATTCTTCTGTGGTAGGTTCTTCTAACTCCATTCTTAAAAAAATATATATAAATTTTCCATCAGGTAATAACTAAGAATAGCACCAATGAATATTTTTATCGTATAATAAAAGTATTGATATACTTTTAATTATTTAACTCTCTTATTGATTCAGTTTTTAGCTGAGGCGTGAAGCCTGCATAGGAACATTTTTAGCCTCTTCATATGACAATAGCTTGATAAATATATTTATAAGTACTTACTGTTCGTCAATAGCATCTTCAAAAGTTGACTTCGAAGCAACTGGAACAACCAGGGATCTAAAAGTAAAATAATTTTGTTGGCACCTTGAATAAATAGTAAGACTAGAAAACTTACGTGATGGGACTTTATTTACGCATTTATTTTTTGCCAATGAAGATTTTCTTATTTCAATATTGGGTCCTAAGTGAAGTCTTGGGATAGCTCCAGTTCTCAAAAGCATTCTTCCTCTTGGTGTTATGGTAATGCCCTGTGACACAAAATGAGCACTGCATATGCTGCTTGAATTGCCACATAATTTTTATGGGGTCTATTCCTAGCGCCTCTAGCCATAAATGTTGCCTATTTTTAGTTAACCTAAAATAACAAACAAAAATTAGGCATAATAAATAAAATAGGTAGGCACTCCATGAAAATGTAAAATAAAATAAATATTAATAGGTAATTACCTAAAATAAGATATTCCAGCTATTTTGCCCTTATTTTGGCAAAACAAAATCATACAACTAGTCTTAGCCTTTGTAGTCATTGTAATATTGTTTATATCGAAGAAGCACTTAACACTAACACCCTATAATGACTATACTAACAGTAACACTAGAGGTAAACTACGCAATTCACAACGATCTAAGCGAATATAACGAAGGTTTAATAATAATCATAATATTCATGAAATCCGTCTCTGGTAGACAGTGATTGGACGCTACCGTACTCCTTACTCGATAGCAGCTGATCAAGAAATTATATTTGTGCGCATGGTCAAGGGCAATCGTCTTTGGATTACTTTTCTCCACCACGAACGCCAAAGTTCAATGTTTAAGGGTTAGAAAAAATTCGACCACTTACATTATCCTGCGACACCACGCAAAATATAACAAGATTGTTGCCACCAAATTTAATAACATCTTCAATACGCAATAAAACGTATCTAATGTTGTTCAATCTCATCAACTGAGTTCCAGGCATATTCAACTATCAATGAAAAAGATACTTATATACATACTTTCTTGGATATCCAAGTTTATATTATCAGCCCTTTTCTGATTTATACCAATTTATAAAAACAAGGAAAGTACGCAGGGATGCAAGGTTACGCATTCAGTCAAAAATATTTGCGGTTTCCACAGAAAGCAATCACATAAGGCATTTTATAGTATACTCAAATAACACCTAAATAAAAATGTAATTATCCAGACATTAAGAATGTTACAAAATATGTAAAGGCGAAAATAACATAACAGGCGTAAGAAATCAAACTGAAAACTATTCACTTTTATGTGGATTCACATAAAAAAGCAGATGAATAGTGGTATAAACTATGAGCTAGTTAGGTCAGCGATTGTAAAAAGGCAACATTTTATTCACGAAGTTCCGAAAGCGCAGATTCTTCTGGCCTTAAACGGGCAGTTTTAGGTTATTAATTTGATGTTGCTTCATCATCCTGCAGAAATGTTGGAAACTACTGCGCGCTTAAATTTCATCGGTTTCACGAGGTACTAGTTTCTTGTTTCAGGAGATCTTTTAAATAGTTGCTGTAATTGTGCAACAATAGCAATGTCAAATATCTCGCTAAGGTGATCGAATTACTCCGCGCCTACTTCAAGCAGTTTCCAACATATCTGATAGCCTGTTTTAACAAACGTAATTATTATTAGTTAATTTTTTTAGTTACGTAGCCCTAGGCAGATGCCCATCTTTATTTTTGAGAATAGTTCTTATTTTTTAGAGTCTGAGAGTAAAACGTACGAACAGATTGATTTTGACGTCAATGAATATCGTGCAGACGTCAAATGTCAAAAGCTTCTACATGGTGAGGTCAAAGAGAAAATCTTGATGCACAGATGGAGGTATCCATCTCTATCCCTTCATGGAATAGGTAGGTAATCTCGTATTAAGCTTTGACGGCCAAAAAGCTTATGAGAAATGGGTTTCAGTGGGGTTTTCTCAATATGTTGCAGACCTACTGATTAAAAATTGACTAGTTATGGAGACATGAAGTTTGGAACTCTTGTAGGGCGAAATTTTTCAAGCATCACATTGAAAAATGTAATTGTCCACACACTCCTTTTAAGTCTCCAATATGATGCTAATAAATGAATTTATTTATAATATTCAGAGAATTACAACAATAATTTTTTTATGTCAGGTGGCGACATCCAGCTATTGCTGCTGATGCAACCACCTTCGTCCAAACGCAACTAAACAGTTTTTACTAAAAGATAAATAGTGAAATAAAAATAACGACAAACAAATAAGTTAAAACTAAATGAGTTAAAATTAAACTTAAATAAGGTTACAAAAAATAATTACATAAAAATAACAAACAAGGGGAGATTTTAAATAACAGTGACTTTAATGTAACGGACGCTTGGAGAGATTAAAATCTCTTGTCCTCCTATGGAAAACACCAATAGTTGGAACGACCTAATATTAGAGGCCAAGGAATTGAATAGATTAGCAGCTACATAACTAAACGCCCGCTTAGAAAAATTCGTAGTTGTGCTATGTACATACTATACAAATCCCTATATCCCATTTGTAGACAATGCAAGTCCGAATGCTTTTTGAACCTATCAACAAGATATTTGGGCAATTTCCTGCTATTAATCCGATAAACCAGACAAAACGTATGCAGCTCAAATCTTTCCTTAATCGTTGACCATCCTGACTCATGAAGTGATGTGATATATGATCGAATTTATGAGCACCACAACTGAATCGAAGCCAAGCATGCTGTAGCTTTTGCAGACTGTTATGATCAAAGACATATAAAAAAAGTAGACCGATTTGTTTACTAAATATGAACACGCCAACATTGTTCCCCTTCTTCTTTCCCCTCTTATAAAATAGTACGCAAGCCCTACTATTACTTACCGCCCCTGCGGCGTTGTTGCCGATGATACCTAAGAGTATGTCTGTATCAAGGAAAATCGGCAGCTTGTTTTTAATAACGTGACAAAAAAATTTCATTTATTAGAAAATAGAGCATGGACAAATATACATTTTTCGCTTTAAAGTATACCGTGTAGATTATAATACTAACACAGAAACATTTATAATACAAAACTTGAATCAAATAGAAAACACAAAAAAAAATACGAAGTGATATCTATTTTTGGTAATTTTTCAGTGTAACAATAATTGGAATTTTGGAAAAACGTGTTTTATTCTATACTTAGACCATTTTAAAAGGCGTTTTTGACCATTAAAATGTTGCGCAATTGTTTGGTTATCACACAAGAAAGCCCCAAAGTTCGACTTCTGAGGAGTTGAAATGATAAAAAAATGGTTGCAAGCATGGTCCTTCGCTTGCTCCGGGAGCGCAACCAAACAAAACTAACCCAAAGCATGCCCAAGATCAAGAAAAAAACTAAAAAATATTTGCATTTTTGACTGAACTTTTTTTTTGATATTGGGCATGCCTTGAGTTAGTTTGGGTTAGTTTTGTTCGGTTGCGCCTAAAAAAACGTGAAGTAAAACATTTATTTTTTACATTAATTTGGGTTAGCTCGGGTTAGTTCTTGTTGATTACACCCCCGAATCGAGTTACTCCGTAAGAAAAGATGAAACCTTTGACAACTTTGCGCGTCAGATGTCAAAAATGTCCTCATTTTTACATTTTAACTTCTCAATAGTCGAACATTGGTCATTTTTGTGCCATAACCAAACAATTGCGCAACATACTAATGGTCAAAAACGTCTTTTCAAAGTGTCTGAATAGAGAAGATAATGTTATTAAACTGAAAAATAACCCTATTTTTCGCTAGAAACGGTATGTAAACTGGGCCCTATGTCACTACTTCGCCACTTCAAATTGGTCACGAAATCAGCAGTACTACCTCTTGCCGCACACGCCGACAACGTCGGGTAGCCGCCACTCGTCTAGAAGAAACTGGCCGCCATGTTCATGGCGTTTTTACCGTATCGGTTTGTTGTTTTTTATATGTCTTTGAAACAAACTCATAATCGTATAGTATATACGAAGTTAATCCGAATAGCAGAAAAACTGGAACTCGGGATATGGAGCATAGGCGTGCAAGCTAGGATTGGAAAAAATATTTTAAAAGTGCATTTGTAGTTACGCTCACCGTTTTTAACAATTTTTAAGTAGTTAACTATATATTGGGGACGGCTTACAACTCATGTTTTTCGGCGACATTTCGTTTTCGAGCTATATATCATCAAACTCTTAAGCTTTATGAGTGTAAAATGTATAATATTGTTTTAGCTTTAATGCAAATTAAAAAATATAAACAATAGGTATAAACTGCGGTTGTAAAAACTAAAAGAAAACACGTTTGTTGTTATTATTTTAAATTTTGCAGAAGTCTAATGAAGGCCAACGGAAAATACATTTGGAATTTCCTTATGCAAATAAAGATCTAATCCATTTTTACACATTGCTGTATAAAAAAATAGACGATGGTCGTCATATTAAAAGCATCTTCCTTCCTACCTTACTAACTTTTAAAGCGCTCATTTATTTGTTACAAAATGTAGGCGTACTAAATAGCAATGGATAAAATGGCGGACGAGCACCATGTTGGAACTTTTAAATAGAAAGGTGTGTCTTGTCTTCAAACGTATCATTGAGTACTTTATGATTTCATAATATTAGACGGTTCTATTACCATTCAAAACAACATGGAGGCGTTTTTAAAACTGACAATTTTTCATCTTTGACATACCATAAAACTCAGACAGTTACAGAATTACGGTTTGCACTTTCCATCTTAACTTTTTAGGAGCTATTCTGCCATATAAATTTTAAGTACTGTTAGCTGTCAATTTTTGTTTACATATTTTGACATTTTTTGGCAGCAATGAAATGTATCAGATAGCCTTTAAAAATACAAATCGAATTTCTCTAGCTTAAACGGGCCGGATTTAAATTCTATAAAATTATAAATTGTTTAAAATATACAGAAGATTTGCAGCATGACATCGATCAACTTTTTGAATGGCGTAGTGAAAATTATTTATACTTAAATATCGAAAAATGTAGAGTTATTTCTTTTACTTACTAGGAAAAAGAATCCTATCCATTGCACTTATAATGTTAATTCTGCTAATTTAGAAAGAATCTTCTTGGATAAGGACTTAGGCATTTGGTCTGATTCTAAATTGAACTTTTTGGATCGCATACAGATGGCTGTAAACAGTGAATTAAAAATGTTAGGTATTATGATTCGTACTTTGAAAGATTTCAATAATATATGTTGCAAGATTTATTTTGTGCTATTGTTGGATCTGCAGTTCCAGTATGGTGTCCATACTATTCTACCAGTAAAAATGAAGTTGAAAGAGTGCAAAAAAATCTGAGATTTATTGCATATAAATTGAGTATAACATATGATATAACTATAATGATATTATGCAACTTTTTAATCTTCGCACTTTGGATTCTAGACGTCAATATTTTGATTTATGTACTCTATTTAAAATAGTTAATAATATGATCAATTCTCTGGAATTACTGCAGCTGGTGGGACTGACTCCTTCCACAAAGATCTCTTAGAAATCCACACACATTTGTTACATATCATAGGAGTAACTACGGTGTAAACACTCCATTATGTCCACTATCAAAATTGGCAAATAAAAAAAAACAAACAAAAAAATATAGATTTCTTTAATATCAAATGTAATAAATTTAAAAAATTGTTATGGAATCTTACAAGACCTAACTGATTGTGAGTTTTAATCTGGTTGAAATATTTTCTTTTGTTGTTTACCATTTAGGTAATTATATTATTACAAATGCTATTAAATAATACCGAATATATTTTATTTTTTATTGTTAATAATTTATTTACTACTTGTTAAATAGTTGCAAGTTCTTGTGCAGTATTTTGTGGCTCTTTTTTGTATATGCTAAAAGCGTTAATAAATATTCCATTCTATTCTATTCGATTAATCTTCTCAATTATCAATTAAACGTAATTGGTTTTTTCCCGAACTGTGACTTAAAATTTATTCCTTTTTAGTTATGTGCATATTTCAATATTAATAAATTGTTCTTTTGTGTCTAGTCATTTTCTTTCATTTTTGTGATGGCTTATTATTTTCTGCTTGACAGGCTTATTTCAATGTTACCTTGAATTTAAACAGGTGTCCCCTAAAATGTTACGCCTATGGTGCGCCTCCGGGAGAAACATGGCGCAGGCGCGTCATTGTGGGCTTACATAAATGAAACATAAATGAAATCTTTGGCGCGCTTCGGCCGCCATCTTCATGGCTTTTCATTTTTTATTTTATCCCTTCTTCACTTTAATATTTCTAATGTTGGCATGCAAATATTTGCTAAGTTATGAATGACCTACTCCGTCTACTGTTTTTTTTATATGTCTTTGGTTACGATCACACTGTCGGGCAGGCCAAAAGACAACATCACAATAATTTAAATTGAATAACACCAATGAATCAGAAAGCCTTAACTTTGTTTTAGTATCAAATATCTGTGCATGTACCAGAGTTTTGGGTTTTTTGGATTAGTGAAGAAATATGTGCCGAATATTTTAGATCAGAATCAACTATCAACCCCGGTTAGTATTTTGCCTAAGGTTTCTGCAGCTTTCGACAGGCGACGACAATAAGGAATTGCTAATAAAACTGTTGAAATATTGGCCAACAGCTACGTCACCTCAATGCCTTCCAAAAACAACTAACTGAGTTTTACTTTCATTAAGTACAACTAACATCTAGTTTATGGGACTTAGAGACCTTCGCTATAAGTTCAAGATCGGAATTTATAGCGGCTACAGCAGCAGGTAAATCCTCTGGGAAAAGGAATGATATACCTGGGTATCATCGGCAAATTTGTGAACTTTCAGGGTTTTAAGTAATCTGCAAAAATCCGCAGTGTATAACGAAAATAGGAAAGGCCCTAAGACACTACCCTGTACAATACGTGAGTTTCTCGACTTATAACAAACACTCTGTTGCCTCTCTTAAATAATCATTAAAAAAAGTTAAGGGAATATCACCCAAACCAAAATACTCCGAATTTAGTTAACAAAATATTTTGGTCAATTGATTAACACTATATAACTAGCCAAATCGGTTGAATGAGGAGTAATAAAAAGCAACATTTGAAGATTTATCTCATCGTAGCCGGTAGTTTAATCTCAAATGAGAAATTATTTTCGCAATTTTTAAATTAGAAACTTAAGAACATTCAAAGCAAGCTCTTCTCCGAATGTCTGAGATTTATAATTTCGTGCAATGAAGATGCTATCATCAGATAGGACTTGTTAAAGTCATCGGCGCAAACATCTAACTGAGTGCTCTGAATGAAGTAAGAAGAGAGATTCAAATATTTGACTATTCGCCAAAATTTTTTTGATTCACGGTTGAAGCTGTGCTGAAGAGAAGCCTTCTTGTCAGCCCTAACTGCAATATTGGCCTGATTACGCAATGCCCTGTATTCAGCACAACTATTATCTTTTTTTTTTTTTGTTTAGCCTGATCCTCTCATTATAAATTTCAGAATTTCAGTTAGCCAAGGTGCTGAAGGTTTAGCTATTCTGGCCGTTCTAAAAAGTGCATGTTTATTAAAAATATTGTCAATACGGCTATTGAAAAACTCTACCATAACATCGACATCCCCAACTGAGCAGATATAATCCTAATTTATCTGCCTTAGATCCGTTGTAAAAGCTGCGTAATGAAAATATTTGAAAACACGATAAGTTCTAAAGATAGGTAGGGACCTGAGTGTTAACCCATTTAATTTTAAAAGTAACTAATTTGTATTACGATGTACCGCTCATATCAACAGCAACAGTAGAGTCGATCATATATTCATCACTACATACCAATAAATTCAAAAGTGAGCTAGAGGAATTATTGACTCGCATTGGCTTTTTTACTTACACATCGAAACAGGCCATATTTATTAAATGGATTTTGAACGGCAAGGCTAAGCGGGTTTTTGACATCCAACAAATTAATATTAAAATCACCTTCAAACACAATAAAGTAAACATCGGGAACGATACTCATCAGCACGTCCTTCAAAGGATCCATACAAGAATTTATGTATATGTGTATTAGGCGGTCTATATAAAGTTCTGAAGCAAATCCTCTTACCTGCACACTTAATAAGCATCCAGAGCTGTTCAAGGGGCAAGTTTTTATTACATGTCTAAAAATAGCATGTGTAACATGAATACACAAAATATTAATTTGTTGATCTATTTTTAGGATATTATTACGTTAATGAATAATAATTAGATTATATAGGTTTTTCAGAAAAAATATTTTATTATCCATGGGGGGAGGGGGGGATATATACCGGGATATATACCCCCCACCCCCGTGGCTACGTCACTGATATTCTTATATTCTTAGCGATGAATGCTTCAAATTGGTCAGATTTCTTTCTTAATGATCTGACGTTTACGTGTAGGACCTTTAGGTTTACTTCTGTTATATGAGGGTTTCTGGCGTCATTCTTCCTAGGCTCTGTAGGTTGAGAAAGATCTCGATCAACATTAAGAGTATTAAACATCGTACAGTCCTGAAAGTAAAAGTTCTGATAAACCGGTTGTTCCATGTTTTTCCTGAGACAACAAATTTGTTTGTACGGGGTAAATAGCCATTTATCTTTATAGGCAAAAACAAAAGCAATTGCTCCTACAAGCATAATATTTATTTTAATTAAGTCGAACTAGACATCAGATAGTCCAAAACTGGT
>JAEQML010079512.1:0-11966 GCA_016904865.1 Pissodes strobi | reverse complement strand
TCTGGTTAAGTAGTTCCCTTTTAATTAAGGCCAAACGCTTCTCTGGGAACCAAGATCGAACCTCCTCTATAGTGATGTCAGTGTAAAAGTAACGTAAAACTTAAAGTAAAAAGTAAAGTGAACCATACATAAAAATGAAACCTAATTAAAGCATACCAATATAACTAAAACGAATTATAACGCTCATAACAATTTAAACTAAAAGTAAACTCAAGGGAGCCGAATAGGTCGAGTCCAGTCAGTCCTCATCGAATGGTCATGCGTTCTACGCTATTCTAGTAAATTGTATTCAAACATAGTCGTCATTCTAAGTGCATTCCTTCCTGTATCTCAAGACCAATATACGTACAGTTTGTTTCGACTTAAGCGAGTCGTTATTCCATCTGATATACAACCCCCAGTTCAAGGAGGAACGCCGCCAGTAATCCCACTCAGCAGCAAGCATCTGGGAAGCGCCCAAATTCCTCTTTGACACGTGGTGGAGGCAGCCGTTTGATCCCCGTACGTAGGACCAAGGACCATGGACTCAGCAGGATTTATCCAGCCAGGACCCTGTTTCACTTGAAAAATAATACTCGTCAGTCTCGAGTTAATCCTTGTTCGCAAACCGCCGTAGGGGCCCATGGGAGCATTTTTTTTTGTCTTCTTAAGGAATAGTCGTCATAGATCTGAGAAAATTTTTTAAATCATATCTCTGTTTTCATCAACAAAGTAATTGTGAGTAGCAGTCTGTTCGAAAGTCATCTGGAGTCCAAATTGCTTGTATGAATCATTGGAAGCAGGGCCAACCCATCTTCGGGACATTTTGGCGAAGGCATTCGCACTAAATCTCGCGCAAACACACTTTTAGCCGAATGTCAGATAAAAAACACTATCTACGCTCTAAGAGTCAATCCAACACGCCAGTCGACGATCTCCTATTACCTCATAGCAACACAGCCAAACCAAACGCTATCTTCGCAGCGCCAAAAAAGCTAAACCGATCTCCACCATCATCTCCAATAGCAAACGTAGAAAACATAAAACTTTTCTCAATCGCAAAGCCAGCACAGGAAATTCTACAGAACGGCCAAAAGAACGAGGAAACTATAAAGACGGTGACGACAGGAATATTAAGCAGTAGCTTAGATCCCCAGGACAACACCAAACTCCAAACAAAAAGCAATACGAAAATGGCAAACGTAACAATAAATGACGCACTGGCAACTGCGAAGAAAGCAGCAATACCACAATTTATAAGCCCACCGACATTCCACCCTTGCAGATGCAAAGCCAACGATTTCATTAAATCATATGAGAGGACGGCAATTGCAAATGGATGGGATGACGCGTTAAAGATTGCATATTTTGGAACATTTTTGGATGGAGCGGCCAACCTCTGGTTCGAGGAATATACAACTGCAAACCAAAACAATGGGTGGGACGACCTACATGCCGATTTTATACGGGAATTCGAGGATATTACTTTTCATGCATCCTTAAAAAAGAAAGTAGAAGACAGAAAACAACGACAACGAGCTAGTAGTAAATTATCTTTATGAACTTAGAGTACTATATCACGAGTACAAAACTAATATGGACTTAGAGGAATTCATAAAAATTTTCAGCGAAGGCCTAACGGAAGAAAACAATTATCACTTCTATTGGCTAACGAGTCCGCCAAACTCGCAACCGCGGGACTTAGATGCGCTAAAAGCCCTGGCAGTAACAATAGACAAGGCCCCAAGGCAGAGAGCCAGCCGAAGTCCTCCCAGATTCAACAATGGCTATCAACAGCGAAGCAGCTACAGGCCCCAGAACAGTTACGATCGCTCTCAGAATCATTTCAGACCGCAGAACAGCTTCCATGTAAACAGGCAGCCCAACAACCAACGCGACAGCTACAGACATTCAATGATGAAATAAAAACCAATTTCATTTAATTACGATTTTATTTTTAACATACACTGTACTAACATATACCCTTATAGCTAACTTACATAAATTAGATTACTTAAAATAAAATTTGTTTATAAATACACACACCGGCATAATTAGGGGAACGGGCAAAATTTACACTAAGTTTGACTTCAAGTTTCTCTTGAACCCTTCACTCGATTTTGACTTTTTTTTTTGTTAGATTGTAGCCTGGTTCTTTCAGAATTCGTTAGAGGTATTCCTGATTTTAAAAAATTGGTCCTAATGTCATATACAGGGCTAAAAAGAACGTAATGTTTTTTGTCAATTTTGGGACACTACATAGGGTGAACGAATGAAATTCAATATTATTCGATAATGCCAAATTAAAGGTTGATCCTTTCTGAACATTTTCTTTTTTTATTCACTCTGATACCTCGAATATTAAGGATGCTACAGGGTTTTGTTAAAAAATAGTGCATTGGCCTACTTTTTAAGGGTCAATGAATTTTCGTTAATCTTTAGTATGTTATAGAGACCATTAAATCTAAAAATTTTTATGGCATTAAGTTTCATTCCTGACAGTGTTACCGTTACTTATACAGGGATAAATAAAAGTCGCTTCTATATTTTCCATTTTGTGAAATGTTATTTTCGAAGAGCTTCCTTCACACTTGATCCAGGCTTAGGACTGGTCCAATTTGTGCTTTAGTGCATAAATTGGAGCGTGTTTATTTATCTCTGTATAGATAACGGTAACACTACCAGGAATGAAACTTAATGTCATAAAAAATTTAGATTTAATGGTCTCTATAACATATCAAAGATTAACGAAAATTCATTGACCCTTAAAAAGTAGGCCAATTCGCTATTTTTAACAAAACCTTGTAGCATCCATAATATTCGAGGTATCAGAGCGAATAAAAAAGAAAATGTTCAGAAAGGATCAATCTTTAATTTGGCATTATCGAATGATATCAAATATCATTCGTTCACTCTACAAAGATCAAGGCAATTTCATCGACCCATAAAAAGTACACTTTTTAACAAAACCCTGTAGCATCCTTAATATTCGAGGTATCAGAGTGAATAAAAAAAGAGAATGTTCAGAAAGGATCAATCTTTAATTTGGCATTATCGAATGATATCGACTTTCAATAGTTCACTCTACAGAGTGTCCCAAAAATTTACAAAAAAACATTACTTTCTTTTTAGCCCTGTATATGGCCAATTGTTTAAAATCAGCATTATCTCTAACGTATTCTTAAAGAACCAGGCTACAATTTAACAAAAAAAAGTCAAAATCGAGTAAAGGGTTCAAGAGAAAATTGAAGTCAAACTTAGTGTAAATTTTGCCCGTTCCACTAATTATGCCGGTGTGTGTATATTAATTAGAATGAAGCTTTCTTTGAAACGGAACCATTTAAAACATTATATGTAAAACAAGAATCGTGAATTATCAATGCGTAAGCCTCAGTGCCTTTAAGGAATGTTTTCCTTGAATAAAATTCTATTTTGATGTCAACGGTTGAGGATTTCACTGCCTGGACTTGGTGCAAACAATCTATGATGAAAATTGTGTTTTGCATAATATTCCTCAACATTTAGTAAAGGTTCATTACTAGCTTTACCATAATAACTTGTTTGGAAGTTCTCATAACTGTAATAGGCAGGGTCATACAACTTCTTTGAGAAATCCAATTTCCATCTCTCGTAGGGAAACAGTTGCATTTAAATATAGTCTAATGTCACTTATATTGGCTGAAGTAAATTATGTAGCATCTGCATCTCTTCTATCGCAATTTTTTAAAAATTTAAATCCAATTATTATGTATCTGGGACGCTCCAAACTTATTGCTGCTCTTATGGCCCATACATCTGATTGAGATTGTCAGGGATGGTAATTCATATAGGTCCCACATTCGAAATGGCATTTGAACAATAGCGTTGCTTCCTCCTTTATTAATGCGGGAGAACATTTTCAACTTTTTACGGTCTTCTGGTACTATATGGCGAATTTTCCATTCGATTTTATCTGTTGTAATATTTGCATCTACTTCGCCGTTATATATGTTAAATGTTCGATCAATTATAAGTATCAGCTCTTGCTTAACATTCAATATTGCATTGGTATAATCTTCGGCAAAACCCATTAAATATTTTAGTGGTAATTTTCCAGAAAAAAAACATGGCTAGTGGTGTCTAAAATGAATTGTCCTTTGGCCGATCAACCCCACCCGCATTAATACAATGTTTTCAATTGTGTAGATCCCTATTTCAAAACGAATTTCATCGAACAGGACAGCGAATGCATTATTAGACAAGTAACACGATTTTGTGGCATCGTTTGATGTTAATGTACCTTCAATATAAATATAACTTTCTGATACATCCAAAATAAGGTCTTGAAAGTGTACGTGTATGCGAATTTCATCGGAATTTCTAAATGTCGGTGATCCATATGGTTTGTAGGTATGCTCTTGAAAACTTACTAGTGAGTTGTCAAGAACAGGTTCGCCGAAAACGTCCATCTTTTCACTTGAAGACAACATCATATCCTCAATATTAGACCCAAGGATTTCAGGAATTTCGGGTCGTCCCTACTGATATTATGTCTAGTCGAATCGAGATCTGAGCTAAGAGTGATTCGTCGTGGACGATGTATTTTACTTTTATTTACAACCTTGATAGATTTTGGTTCGATTCGATTGTAACAAAAAGCCATTTTGAAAACTATTTATGCAAGTTTCCTCAATTATAGTTTAAATATATTTTTTTTACCTTGAAAATTTATTAAAACGCCTTTGTTATCCAAGATGCGAAGGGTAATGTTGTCTATAAACTGGCGTCCCTCAGGCATTACGGGCATATATATATGACATTTGTTGGTTCTTTTGTTAGCTTATAGCCAGGTTCTACATCGATGTCAAATTCAAATAATGTGTGAGACGCTTCTGAATTTAAGTATGATCCGGATATTATATTACAATCAACACGAATTATTCTGGTCTTCATAATATTAACTGGAAAAGTTGAAATATGCTTAACGTTTTTTCATATATCCTTTCTTGAATCCGATTAATGGAAGTTGCATAACTCAGATCGATATCATACTTCGATTGTAACTAACAATTTAAGGTGTTGTTGTTTGACTGCAATGAAAAGATATTCTCGCTTTTATCACCCGATAATGTTTTCAATGTGTCCACAATCGCGCGATTAATATCAGATATTTCATAGGCTCCAGGTGGAATCTTTATAACTTCAAACTGTTTACTATCAGATTTGGAATAGCCGAGACAGTTGTTGCTCTCATCAACGTTAAAAACGGAGTTGTATGTGTAGAATCCCAACATTGCCACACCATATTTACAGGTTTTCTGTAAATCGATTGGTGGGTAAAAGTAGGATGTTACTTCACTTGAATAACCTGATAATGTGAACGTGTACGACATGACAGATCATTTTGCTTGGTAAACCATTATTTTATTGTAATTTGCAACACTTATTTAAATATTTATTAGACTTGCCCATTGTCTCATTAACATTGGTAGTATCTTCAACCTTTGTCACATGATTACTTATGTCTTTCATATTGCAATAACAACAAAACAACTTTCTGGGTGCTGTCCATCAATAAGATCGTCCTCATCCGAACCTCTATTGTAATGATCGAAACAATATTGGTACTTTAATACTTCCAAACTATTTTGCAAACGTTCCGGTAACTTCTCCCATATTATGGCAATTTCATTTTGCGCACATGCAAGTAAAACTTGTTTTGGTAGTTTTCTTAACTGTACTTTAGTCATTTTGCTAAAAGTTCCAGTTTCGGAATAGCCGCTTAGGTAGTCCAACACATTTTCATACTTTCTTTATGCCATTTTAATACGTTCCTATTGCTTACAGAGAAATTTCAACCACACCACACGGTACCAAAGTTTTGTTGACGGTCATATGTATAGTAAATGTTTGTAACTCTGTTGCGCCCTCTATATGGGTAATCTATTAATTCAAGTGGTGGGGGTGAGTCACCAAAACTGTCATAATAGGTTACAATTGAATCATTTTTTCTGTATGCAACCCAATGAGTTCCCATACCTTCCAAGCTACCGAAATTAACAATGGCTGCTTCATTTCTTTTTGGTCCATTTGATGGTAATGTATCTCGCATATATACACCTCTGAAATGTGATATTTTAGCTTCGATTGCATACTTTTCTATATCGATGTTGGATAGTGGTCTTTTTAGTATGGAGAGAATAATTAGTTTTTTGAGCTGCTACTACATAAACCTAAACCCGTACGGTATGGATTCAAAATATAAACCATATCTTTTGGTTTTAATGTAAGTTCCCCAACGTTATTCTTAGCATTCTTAGTATTCGAAACCGTCTTTATGGTTCTCGCTATTGCGGCTGCTAATGATCCTAATGTAGATAATCCAGCAGCATGCAGTATTTCTAATAGTTTGTGATATGGCACGGCCAAAGGCAACTTTTCCACTATTTCTTTTTTTAGATTTGCTCTTAGATCCTATTCTCTTCTTGTTTTACAGGTGATGTATTACCTATTCCAAAGCGCTGTTTTGTTTTCCTTATATTGGTTACCAATTAAACAGAAGCTTTTTCTCCCAGACTTGCGTCTTTAGATTTTACTCGCCGCCAAGCACGCTGTTCCAACTCGTAGTCCGCTTGATGACGTTTGGTTTTGTCGTTTGTATGCTCCGAATATGCTGTGTCGTGTTCTTTACAAGCAACGTCCAGTGGATTGATTCCAGTATGGCCTCTCACCAACTTTTTATACAATTTAGTACCCGGTCCACAATACTGATATCCCGGGAGATGAAGTTCAAATGGTAGCTTATTAAATAACGAATTGACTATTCCACTACCAGTGTTCAATCGACTTTTGTGAGATCCACATCGTTTGACTGGTGACATTTGACTGACTTGATACATACGTGTTTCCTTATAATATTTACTAATAGACATAAAACATGAAGTTCATTCAGCTTCCTGAAACACTGCATATTGACAATTTGAATGAAAAAATTGGGTGCTGTGTAGCAAATGAAAAACAAGATAGACGTCATGGACGGCTTCTACCAAAATCAATTCGAGGAACTATCATTGGACCCTCCAACTGTGGAAAAACAAACGTTATGATTTCTTTGTTAACCCACCCTCTAGGGTTAAGATAGTGGGGGTGTTCGAACATTTTCTGAAATAATTGTCAATAACTTCAAAATGGCTGAACGGATCTTAATAAGCTTATAGACGTTGAAAAGAACTTTCCTTAAGCTATCAACCATGCCTTGAGTGGGGTGATTGCGATTTCTTACTAGACGCTAGGGGGCGTTTTCTAGCCTAACTGTAAATAAATCAGATTTTCTCAAAAAATTTAAATGCAACGATACTACTTTTTGAAAACAAAAGACAGCCAAATGAGTGCGTTTAATGTGTTTATGGATAGTCAGCGATAAATTTATTAGGTGAGCGGAAAAGTGTGAGGAGGTAGGAGGTAGCTATGTAGAATAGTTTTAAATATTCAAATTTTCATTTCAAAGTTTGTATTTAGACTTTATGTTATTTTATTAACAACTTGTTTCATAACATTTTTGATAAACGTAATAAATAATAGTACTTCCCTCTTGAGGCATTTTCTATTTTTCCTAATTAATTAACACCCTGTATATCTGATTGAAAATTTTTATATTGCAAATTGATTTTCTCGACAAGCAGAACTTTTTTTTGTCGTGCACTACATCCGCGGAGACACTGTATATTCGAAATCGTTATATCAACCAAAGTATGGGTATCTTCGTGAAATTATGCCAAAAATTAAAGGATTGGGATTTTACACGTTTAGTAATACAACAAATATTGTAGACCCGTCAAATGCGAAACCCAATTCCATATTCATATTCGACGATGTGATGTGTGAAAAGCAAGATGTAATTATAATAGGTCATATTTCAGTATGGGTAGACAAAAGAATGTCGATTCGGTTTATTTGGCTCAAACTTATTCCAATGTGCCCTAACAACTAGTTCGCGATAATGCGAGTTTTATTATACTATTTAAACAGGATGAGATAAATTTGCGGCATATATTTTCCGATCATGTGACGCCAGATTTGACTTTCCAACAATTTCTAGAGTTATGTGACAAGTGTTGGAATGACAAATACGGTTTTCTCGTAATTGATAAAGACAGCGACTTAAATTCGGGGCGATATCGAAAGGGTTTCAGCAGCTATATATCTATGGAATAATTAGTTTTAGCATCATTTCATTGTTAGTCGATAATCGGACTACATCATGAGTCAAGATACTGGTTTAAAACAAAAATTATTGGATGCAACTGAGGCTGTCAGAAGGAAATTTAATGAAATTAAAGCAATTCAGAGAGATGACAAGTTAGCTTTAGAAAAAATGTATGTACCAATTAATAAACCGATTAATTCTTTAACTAGCGTGTTGAAAGAGGAAGCAGAACAGAAACAAACACATTTCTAACAAGCAAAATTACCATCAAAACAATACCTTACTGGTATAATGAAAACAGAAAAAACTCCGTCATTTTAGGATTTATAGCAGACAAATTCATATCGGACAGAGGGTACCCCATCACATTTACAACCGGACATTTTCTCTACACCAATACGACATAAAAGTTATTCATCAATGCGTAGCAACAGTGCTCCTGAAGTTGATTATTCATTTAATATGGGAGAATCAGAGGCTGGTTTACAAACAGCCGACACGGCCAGAAATTATATTCCTGGATTATACCAGAAAACATCTGAATATGACACTGTTTATGGAGTAAGGACAAATAAGAATTGTTTCTAGGAAATTCTAAAGTAGTATTTAACTCTGGAAATATTATATTATCGCGGGATGGAAAAATAATTGGCACATTTAAGGGAAGTGATGAATTGTACGACTTAATTTTCCTCAAAAAACCTGCAGCCCTAAATAATTCTAATAATATATCTGCGGAAACAATACAAAATTAAAAACATATTTTAAAACTTACTAATGCAATGTATAATGATTATAAAAACAATAGGAGTATAAGAACAACATGTTGGACAAGGTTTTCTCGGATATTAAAACCACTAGTGACAACTCCGCAAGGGAGTGGAGTTCGAAACATTCGAGTTAAATTACCTTCAAAGAAATTATTGTCCTCTCGTCGTGTTGACTATGTTAATTGGAGTAAACCACAGGAATTGATTAGCCGGCTCCGACTGTTATGTAGCTCAAAAGCAGCAGGTCATACGGGACATGACCATGAAATAATATCAATAATTTGAAGAGTTACGAGAAGAAGTATCGTTTAATAAGAACGACTATTCTGTTTCATTGTCACTATTTATCCATGCTTAAATAACAATGGAACTTGCACCAACAAAATGGGAAGTCGTGAATGAGTTACACAAAGCAGCTATACTCTATTTCGAAATGGTGCGGAGTAATAAAACCTACTTATAAATGCAAAACGCTAACAGAGTGGTCAAATAAATTTTTGTGATTTCTAAATATTTAGCCACAGCTGTTATAGCCTGCTGTATTATATTTTAACCATTCCACCTTGTTTTGTATGGCAGTCCCGCTGCAAACAATAGGCTTTATTAGCAAAGGGGCCATTTTCTATCTACAGTAGCGTACGTTTGGGTATTTAATTTAAAATACCCGTTTTACCTAAGTACTTTTATTTATTCACTTATTTATGTATATTCAAAAACAGTTAGTATTCCGTCGAATCTTCGTCATGTTCCAAGGATATAATTAAAGGCTCTACAATTAGGTCAATTAAATGGTCTACTTTCCACATTTTTTCTTCTTCTTTTATAACATGCTCAATACACTTACGCCATTTTTCAGAATCGACATTTTTTAAAGATTCCTCAAAGATAATTTTAACATCTTTCATTTTAAACGTCGTGTTTCTCCTTGCTACATAACTTTTTACTTGGGCCCAAACAAGTTCAATGGGATTTAATTCGCAATGATACGGAGGCAGACGAAGAATAGTAATATTTCGTTTCTGTGCAATTTTGTCAACTACATACTCGGTGAAACGAGCTTTATTTGAGGACACTATGGACAACAGTTCCTTTTTCACCATACTTTCATCAAATGGTATGTTATTATGTCTAAACCACTGAATAATATCCACTTTCCTCCATGAATTAGTTGGTATTCTGTCAACTTTTCTGGAATGACAACTCGCATTGTCCATCACTATCACAGAATTAGGTGGAATGAGATCTAACATTTGTTCAAAATATTCTTCGAACACATCGCCATTCATGTCTTCATGGTAATCGCCAGAATGATTTGACTCAAACATTAACAAACCGCCCTCAACAAAACCATCAACACTTCCAAGGTGTGTAATAATCAGTCGCTTTCCTTTCCCAGATGGTGGTTTTAGTCCGGTGGACCAGCCTTCTAAGAATGCTTGACGAAAACTTGAAATATTTTTGTCTTGCCAAATCTTCCCAACCGTATATCCTTCATTAAGCCATGTTTCGTCCAGATAATAAATCTTTCTATTCTCACTTCGAAACTGCTTTATCTGTCTTAAGTAATGTCTCCTCCAGCAAATAATTTCATCTTTTTCGATTAGGAGCGATTTTCTGCTTTGTTTTTCCCAGCTGAAATTCATTTGTTTTAAAGTTGTCCACAATTTCTTCCTGCTTATCGTTGGAGACATATTTTGGTCTTGCTTCAAGGCTCCTAAAATTTTGTCGATGGTTGGTATTTCCTTATTAAAATAAAAGGAATGTACTGTTCTTCTAATTATAAGTTTGTAGTCTTCATCGATAGGCACCGTCTTTCTTCCTGAAGATGGTATAGGTGGTTTTACAGCTCCACTTTTTCGTTCACACCTTAATTTATATATCGACGTTTTTGAAACACCCGTCATTTGCGAACACATTTCCACCACAGTATCAACGCTATACAGAGGATTTTGATGTTTGAGGGCGTCATATACATTAAGAATAATATTCTTTTCGTTAACAGAAAATGGACATTTGCTCGCTCGTTTCACTGGAGAGAAAACTGAATTAGCCATTTTAATTGAAACTATGAAATGAAACAAACACACTGTGTCTTCTTCGGAAGAACAAATATAACTGAAAAAATACAATTACTTAAACTTTAGGGTATGCATACAAAAAATCGTCAAATTTGAATGTTTACAATAGTAATAAAAAAAATCTAAGTGTGATAAATATAATGCTGGGAAAGTCCGAGTATTAGGACAGGTAAACGTTTAAAATATGTACGTATGTTTAAAATATGTACGTATATGTACGTAATTATGTACGCCTATGTATCAGCGATCAGAAATGATTTATTACTTCGCATCATTTCGAAATAGAGTATAGAAGAAATTTTCGAAGACAAAAACCATTTAAAAGGGTTATGAAGATTTATGGCAGATAGATTTAGCGTAAATGCAGCATTTTGCAACTGAAAATGCTGGTTTTCGATACATTTTAGTATGTACAAATTGTTTTTCGAAATATATGTTTACGAATTTATTCATAGGATCACGGCTGTATGTTTGAATGTAGAAATAATTAACGGGTCTTCAGCCAATAAGGTTTATTAAAAGTTGATTTGTTTTGCGTCCAAGCTTTCGGTCAGTATATCGTGACCTTCGTCAGGGCTAAAAATTATTTTATATACTAATGTACCATATATAACAATTTTGTGGCAACTTACAATCAAAACTAGTTGAAATCAATTTTGGCAATTATAACATTTTAAAAAATATTGTAAAATATTGGTAAAATAATAGAATAACTTATAGAACTACATAAAATGTCAAAGTCAATCTACTTTGTTTCAAAATAAATAATTTACGAGGTATTAAAGGAATACTTGATATTTGTTGTTACCTAATTTAGTAATAATGGCAAGGTGTGTGTATTGGTACAAAATTGTCGATTATTTAGTGATAATATATAAGAATAAATTGAGCTTAAATCATCAATTTTAGTTCTCTTATTCATAGAATTAGTTTTATTTATTTCGACCATTTCTA
>JAEQML010079511.1:0-11968 GCA_016904865.1 Pissodes strobi | reverse complement strand
TACGATATGTATAAGACTAGGGCGTTTAAGTTTAAGAAGTTTCACTTCAGATATGCGCACATAGTGAACACGCTTTTTTATGAGCTTATTTAAAAACGGATTTCACATTGGAATGCACTTTTGCATTGCCACTTTCCTCGCTCTATTCAATGGTGGTATCTAGTTTGGAATCCGATGTTTCGTCTTCAAGGGGTTATAATCACCTTCCTTTTTTAAATTAGAAATTTATACTTTTATCGTTTTTCAGATGATATTGGCGTTATTAATATGAATGTGTTTAATATTTTTTGCTATTTTATTTAAATTTTTTTTTTTAAATTACTTATTTTGCTTTGGCGTAATTTTAAATAGTTTAAGTTACTTTTGAAATTTTTACATCCTATAAAAATATTTTATTTCATTTTTGTGTAAAGTGGAAAATTAAAACCTTTATTTTTAATAAAAATAAAAAAAGATAAAATTAAATAAACAGGTTCATTTATTTTTTACTTCAAGGCAAAATATATAATTAAAAAAAATTAAAAATAAATTAAAAAAAAAAACATTAAAAAGATAAAAACACAAATTCTTATTTATAACACCGAAAAAAAAGTTCGTATCTAAAAAAATAAAGTTAATGATGATCCCTTGAAGTCGAAACGTCTGATTCCAAACTGGATGCCACCGTTGGATAGAGTGAAAAAAGTGGCAATGTAAAAGTGCAATTCAATTTGAAATCCGTTTTTAAAAATAAGCTCGGGACAAGAATAAAACGATTTTTCAATATTTCGGTTTTTTCCGGATATCTCCGAAAATACTCTGAATTTTAAAACTTTCTAAACGGCATAATGTTAGGCACCTAAATGCACAATTTTGCCATAATTAGATCGACCCTGTATCTGTTACGGTTTTCGAGTTCCCCATGCATAGAGGCGAATGCGAGCCACCTTATACAGGGTGGCCCGTTTATTAAGGGATGATACCTTATTTCAGAGTCTACGGAGTGTACCAAAAAAAGTTTAATAGAAAAATTGTTTGGATTTACTTAAGATTTTAAAATATTATACTTTTATATATACAGATAGGTCGTATTTTCGTGGACAAGCATCAACTTCCTTATTTTAAATAGAATAGCCTGCCTATTAAGGCATTTTTGAATTCCTCGAGAAATTATAGATATTCTTTATATATAGTATTCTATACTTAAGTCTAATCGTTTTTGACATATTTTGTTTTTTATCCCAAAAATGACGTTTGCAGGTCTAAATATAATTATCAATTTCTCCTATTGAAATCCTTTATTATTTAATTGGAGTTGATTTCCTTGTAGAAGAGGATCTACTTTAGTGGTCTGTGTTGACATTTTTATAATAAATAAATACGGGGTGATCAAAAACAAACATTAAAGATTTAAATGAAAAAATCGTTAAAAGTCATTACTTTCAAATAGAAATCCCCTATTTTATAATTTTATCTTATTTAGCATTAAAAATAAGGATGACTTTGTATAAGGTTGTCTATTCGAAAAACTTGTAGTTTTTAAAATATTAGCAATTTAACATTTTTCTGTTGTATAAATGCTATATGGCTTTTAAGTTTTGTTATTAGTCGCCATGACGGCGAGGCGTGGCAAAAAAGAAAACACAATGGTGCACTACAGAAATTACACTATTTCTTGTCGTCTGACAATACACCTACTCATTACCCCAGCCGGGACGATTAATTTATTAACATTTCGTCGGGTGCAGCTGTCCTAGCAGATACAACAGTCTTCCTTTTGCATCGTATATGGTAACCTATCGTATTAAAATCCCCACCGAATAGGTAGCCTTCTATACTTAGACCAGCTATCGATACGTCCATGGCATTTTGTGTTTGATGGTTTGTTGTGCACGTGGCAAACATTTTGATCCCTTGGATACACTGCACCTGACTACGTTATAATTTACAAATTATAAATATCGCATTTTAGCATAGAGAAAAACACTACCATTGGCCAGCGTTTTACATATCTATACACATTATAGGAGGCTACCTTTGCGGTGGGGATTTAACACTATAGGTTACCATACACGATGCAAAAGAAAAACTGCTGTATCTGCTAGATCAACTGCGCACGATGAAAGATTAACAACTTATTCGTCCCGGCTGGGGTAATAAGTAGGTATATTGTTGACAAGAAATAGTGTAATTTCTGTAGTGCTCGATTTTTTATTTTTCCGCCATGCCTCGCCGTCATGGTCAACTAATAAACAAAACTTAAAAGCCATAGAGCATTTTAACAATAGAAAAATATTAGATTGCCAATATTTCAAAAACTACAAGTTTTTCGAGTAGACAACCTTATACAATTTTTTCATTTAAATTTTTAATGTTAGTTTTTAATCACCCTGTATATATTTATTATGAAAATTCCAACACATAATACTAAAGTAGATCCCCTTCTACAACCAACTCCAATTAAATAATAAAGGCTTTCAATGGGAGAAATTGATAGTTATATTTAGACCTGCAAACGTCAGTTCTGACATAAAATTCGAAATATGTCAAAAACGGTTAGACTTAGGCATATGATATTATATATAAAATATATCTAGAATTTTCTAGGGAATTCAAAAATGCCTTAATATATAGGGTATTCTATTTAGAACAAGGAAGATGATACCTGTCCACGAAAATACGAACACCCTGTATATATAAAAATACAATATTTTAAAAGCTTAAGTTAATCCAAACAACACCTTAAACTTTTTTTGGTACAAGCAGTTATTTTGAGATAAGGTGTCATCCCATAATAAACGGGCCACCCTGTACATTAATAACACAGCTAGAGTAAAAAATAAAATTCGTTTCTTCAAAAAGGTTTATCGTGCTCAAAACTTTTATCAAATTTCGTATAATCTGTTTATCTTATGTCTGACATAATTCGAAACGTAAAAATGATTGGATAAAAGCAAATCTGGAATTTCATAATATCTATCTAGTCCCTTTACACCCTGTATTCATGATTTCCATTTCTAATGTTAACAACAAGTATATTGATCGTCGATTAAGTTTCAAATGCTTGGCTCATTTACTAGTTTTCATGTTAAGAGATCGCCTACATAAAAATTTAAAAATTAAAGAAACCCTATATATAAAATAAATAAAAAGTTTGAAAAACGCTAGAAATTGGAATTTATGTTTTGCCAACTACTTTGGTGAGAAAAAAGAAAAAGACAAATTTAAGTTATAACTGAGAGTTATCATGCTTTTGCAAAAATATAAGGGTATTATTATTTGACAACCAGTATATTGTAACGAGTACCAAATAATAAATGCGAACTGTATTTAAGGATTAAGGATCGGGGTACGTCAGGTGAGAAGAAGTGATAAAAACAGGGTTAAAAACAATAACAATGTCTATTGATCAATGAGTTTACATTTTACTCGATTATGACAATGCCCGTGTCTTTTCGGTTGAGATATACTTGGAGTTGTTTTTAAAAGTCTTGGCCACTGTTTATAATAAAGTTCAATAGTTGTGTTGTGTTTTATTTATCGTTAGCTTTGGCTTAATTCTACTCAGTTTAAAGTGCACTTTAGCTATTTGACAGATGCTACTTTGAAATTATCTTTCTTAGAACTTTGACAAATTTTTCGCAGATTCGACTTTACTACTTTAGGTGGGTACTCTTTAAGACCACGCACACGACACGTGCGCTGCGAAACTTAGGTTTTAGCTAGGAATTAGGACCCCTGATTCCTACGTACATGTGTGCTGTAAGGAGCTGATTGAACAGGTTTGGGGTGAGAAACAAAGTCTGTCGAAATGATGGTTTGCTTGCCCATTTATATAATAAAATTTGCTGACTTTTCACATATAAGATTCGTAATCGCAGTTTATAATTTATCTTGAATGTTTACATTATATTGTTCAAGTTCAAACATAGGGCGGGGCGATATTTACTTAGAAGCTTATGCGTTTTAATAGTTCACAATATAGTATTTCTTATTTGCATACGCTATTATGCAAGTGGCGGCAAATACCTTACAGGCCAGGCAAATGAACACCGAAATCCACATCTTGATATGGTATGTCATATTTAAAATATCGATCAAAAATGTATTTAAAATTATCTTGATGCAGTTCAGCAGTTTATTTCCAATGGGGCTGACGCGAAGGACATGCAAGTAGAAAACCAAACCTGATATATCTCAATATTTGAGAAATCGTGTAGCTCTACAATTAATACTTTCTTTAATTTGCAAAATGACAAACGTAACAAATCATTATGATAAAAAAGTCATTACTGATTATTTTTAATTGTGCCACAAAATTACGAATTTTATTATTCTTAGTAATACCTACGTCACCCACTTACGTAGGCTAATCATTAACTTTAAAAATTTTCACAATTCAAATAATATATGTTTTATTTAATAAACTATTTAGCGTCTGGGTACATACAGTTGAATATGCTTTCACAGAGCATGCAAGACATGCTAACAATGAATTTAATGTAGCCTATTCACGTCCCACAGGTTATGTTATAACTAAGCTTTCCAAGCGCATGCATATACATATGTGACAAGCAAAACAACCAAAATAATATTATCTGTATAACACGTTGGTCGGTATAAATTATATTCAACAAGTCCGTCTTCACTTGAACTAAAACAGTAGAGAAATATCATTTAATTTTTGTTTTAACTTGGAATACATAATATATGCAACACGGAAATGTTTCAAGGCAATAAAGAAGTAACTGTGTCTCCTAATGCTGAGTTACAGGTTTTATTATCTTTTCCAGGAATATGCACTTGCTTGCACCAAGTAAAACCTTATTAACTGTATTTATATGCTGATGATATTTCGGCAAAGTTAAGGGTTTGACTTCAACCGAAACAATGAAAACTTAATAATATGTCGAGCTTTTACGTGTTTTAACTGGAATGAAGGCCAGCTGTTGAAGGGAATACGTGTTTATCTTGAACAGTTTATGGGAAGTATTAACTAATGTATATTCCAACGGTAATAGACCACACTAAGATGCTTCAAGGCGATTATCTAATTAGTCTATTAAGTTGAAGGAAATCAAAAGGTCTGTAGCCAGGTAAATAAAATAATTTTGAGACGTAAATAAGCTCAGGAAAAGTACTTCTAAGCATATTCTGTGAAGATTCAGTTGTGACTGTTTCAGACGTTAGTTTTTTTAGTTAGTCAAACTTAGAAAATCAGTTTTTGATTTAGTTAATAAGAAAACAGAAATCTTAGTTTACAATTATATCAATAATATGCAATAAATAGTTTAAGTAAGTTCGATTTAAATAATTTAAATCGATTTAAATAATTTAAATCGAACTTACTTAAACCATTTATTGCATATTATTGATATAATTGTAAACTAAGATTTCAGTTTTCTTATTAACTAAATCAAAAACTGATTATCTAAGTTTGACTAACTAAAAAAACTAACGTCTGAAACAGTTACAACGAATCTTCACAGAATATGCTTAGAAGTAATTTTCCTGAGCTTATTTACGTCTCACACTATTTACCTTTGTTTTACAGACATATACATATGTAAATGCTGATTTTTTTAAAACTTATACACAGAGAGTAAAAAATAAACTTAGCTTAATTGCTAAAAATAAAAATTAATCAATTAATTTTCGAGGGATAGTACAGGGTCTTAGCTTGGGCAAGTAAACAATAAATTCATTATTAAAACTCATTATGTAAATCAAAAAGGCGCCATAAAAAAATTAAAATAATACAAAACGGTAATATAAGTCGACCTTTTATGCATTTTTCTGGGAATCAGCACACTAACCACAAAAACGGCTTTACAATTTTCCTTGTAACATGGAAGCTGAAAATGTCTTTACACCCAGGAATATTTCGTCGTAGATATTGCCGATGCGCATCGGCATTTGTGAAATTAGATAAGCGAAAATAACGAATGCTATGTATTGGAGGAAAGTTTGTCATCAGAGATTAGAATTTTTAATTTTTTATTTCCGAAAGTATCAAATAAATTGGTCGATAGACATTTGAAAATGCTTTTCCAGGAATCACTTTACTTTATTTTTTAATAGTAGTAAAGCAAGAAACATCTTGTATTTTTCTTAATAGAGAAACATTTGCTCCAGCAGACAAAATTCATAATACTTTTATTGTGGAGTTCGTAAGTGTAGGCGTTCCTACTTGCGCTCAAATGGGTCTTACAAGCTCAACTTGGCTTCAATTCAGTTCGTGATCTTGGTAAGAATGATGTGAAACTGATCATGTCATGAGTTGATTGATGGCCTGATGAGTCGGACTGACTGGTATTTAAATATTTTAGTAATTTTTGTCAGTCTGACGAAGATTGTCCAACAACTGATCGTGTATTGCGTTCTACAGTCTCACATCAGCATCGCATATATAGTACTTAGGCACCAGTCATCCACACATTTAGATGTATAGTGTAGAAAAAAACACACGTTTCTTCCCATCTTCAAATTTTAAGAAATATTTTTAAGTTGTACTTAGTCTTGAATTCTCAGCAGGCATTCTACTAGTTGTCACATAAACTTTTTGGGGTCCCAAGTCCTCACTCATTTCTTTGCAAATTTAGGAAAATGTTACTTTACCTTTCGGTTATGAAGTTGCACACCTGGCTGTTATAATTTATGGGTACATTAAGATGATAGACAACTTGAACTTATCTTCCTAGCTGCTATTTATGTTACGGAAAATATGCATGCTATTTGTCCAGTTATTTATTTACCTCTAGTTTTCTGACTGATCAACTTTTCCTTTTATTTCGACATCGTTTCTATTCATTATGTTCTGTCGTTACCTGTTCTTCGACTGAGTTTGATATTAAATCTGAGTTACACGGAGAAGACTCTTCGCCGCCGCATACCCAGTCGTTGGAGCCCAAAACGTAGAATGAAATGAAATTCTTTGGGATACAACACATAAAAATTATGTTAACAAATACAAGAGAAATGAAGCTTTGGAAAAACTTTTGGTGATACATAAAAAAATTAAACCCCAGCCTACCTTGGATGATGGGAAAAAGAAGCTTAATAAATTAAGATGCTACTACCATCGTGAACTGAAAATAATAGAATTGTCTGGACGATCAGAATTTGGGACAAATGATATTTATACCCCAACGAGTTAGACCATTGAATATTTAATTTTTAAAATAAATTTGAGACATTTCAGGTCAGAATTTCATTGTTTCTTGTTGTGTTGTAATAATAATAACACTTAAGGAATTTGTTTGCTTGATCTTGTTATTATGCAGAGTATTAATTAACGTCACGAGGATATTTAAAAAGGCAATCGTACTTGTCAAAGTATGAAAAAAAGTTCATATATAAAGATATGTCTTAACATGCCTCGTTTTTGAGATATATAGGGTGTTAAAGTTTTACTGCAACAAATATTTTTTAATATTAATTTTGTTGAAATTTAGCAATTTATATAGCAGGAAATACGGGCTGATTTTATGTTATCAAATTTAAAATAAAATTGCCAATGGTGTAACAAGTGATTGACTATCCGCTTAATATTTATGGCAAAATATATTGTGGCTGCAATTTTTTAAGTTTATTAATTATATCAGTTTTGGCAATTAAAAATACCTACAACATTTTTATCTCTGTATTTTTTTAATTGTAATTAATTTTCAAGAAAAATAATTAAAAACAGAATTTCTAAACGCTTTCGATCACACAAAAGAAAATAAAATTGCTCGACATATTTCCAATGAATGGAATGACAATACAAAAAAAATATAACAAAAGGTCTTTAAATCATTTCCTAAAATACCTTACACCTACTATTATAATTTTGTTATATTATTCGCTCTTATGAATATTCAATTTACCCTCGTAATTAAAATAGTGACAGAACTTGTCTCTTATCATTTTTGCATCATTTGGTGAATTTTGAATACTAGCAGATTCCAGCATAAGCAACCTAGCGTTGTCTGATTTAGTGATTTTTCAATTTGATGCCAAGTAAAGTCCTGGCTGTGTGTCATAATGCAGAGACCAGTATTATGGCTTAAAATATATTGATTTTTGGAAATTTCCGAATTTTTATCTCAGTATCCTAATAGCACCTTCAACAACTGATATAACTCGCGACGGTCGGTAGTTAAATGTTTGGCGCTCAGTATTGCATGCACTTTGTGGGAACGGCTTGATTACATCTTTTCCTGGTGCGAAGGCTTCATCTGATACGAAAACATAAGGGAATGCTTCTTCTCCTTATTCTGTATTTGGCAGTGGAGACGAATTTAATATATTTAACTCACCTTTCTGATACAGCTCTCAGGATTTTGTGTAGAATAATACATCGCCATCGGATATATGCCCATTAGCACCAACATCTACCATAATTCTTTCTCCGAATTTATTAATGCCATGAGAACTATTATAAAGTGGCCTTATGTATTGCAAAGTGCTTGTCGTCCAAAGCTCTTAATCAGTTCGAAAACTGAATAGTACACTAGTTATTAAGCATAAGCTTATGTCAGTAGGCATGCTGAGAAAAAACACACGATGCATTTTAGCACAATTTTTAACAGTTCAGAACAGAAATCCAAGGACGTCTTTATTTGGTGTCGAAAAATATATTACACATATTACACTTTAATCCTGTGTGCCGAGAAAAAATAAGTACGTCCTGCTGATGTCCATCATGCACAATGATGTAGCTATTTATAACACAACTAGGAAGAAAATATTATCCGGAATAATAAACTTCGACGACTTTATTAAAACTGGAGTAGATCTAGTGGATAAACCCTCTGCATCATATACCGTGTCTAGAAATTCATGGATATGGCCTCTTACGATCGTGTTTTCTTCCTTGAATACAGCAGTCGTAATTGCTTTAGTGATATACAAAAAATTATTCAAGATTTCAAACTTGCCAGAAGAATATTCATCAAAATGTTAGGCTTTGAACTGATCCGGGATCACAGCTTTGAAAGAAAAAATAATCCAAGGGTACCAAAAAGTATGTGGCAAAATAATACACATTTTAGCCAAACTAACCCCTGCAGTGTAACCCACTAACATTCAAAAACCTATGGAAAAGTGTTCCATATCTTTAAGGAACCGAGATCTAAATGGAAGACTGAATATTCCTTTCAAACTGTAAATCATTAGTGTGTCTGCATAATGCTGTAATGAGTTATCAAAATTGCATGAATTTACAGGACTATTATTAGATTTAAAATTTATGATTGTACTCAGGGTCATAAGATTTTGTTTGTAATAACACTGCAAACACTATATTTTCTTAGAAATTTTGATTTGTCACACCCACATATGTTGGCGTTGCTGGGGGCGGATGACGCGGGCTAAATCCTGGAAACATCTGCCGTGAAAATATCTGTAAAACAGGGATATCTTGGCCACATGCCTGCGGAGTTCCAGACTGTCCAGATCCCGGGTCAACTTCGAGTCGCCGCCGGCTCCGACGAGACGCAGAGCTCTCTTCTGAATGGAATTCAGCAGCTTAAGGGTGACCTTGGATGCGCTTTGTAGAGCAAGTGCAGCTGATGCGATGTAACAGTTTTTTGCTGCGAAATAGCCTGAACATATTATTGTTGACCGAGAAACCCAGTAGTCCGAATGACGAGGATGAAGGAATGGTCGATCCTGTCATAATGATGTCAGAGCCCGCCGTATTGGCTTTCTTCGAAAACGTGGTTGCTTTGGTTTTTGCTGCATTGAACTGGACCAAATTTCTGTCGCCCCGGTCGAACTTTCTCTAGATCTTGTTAAATTGTTGTAATCTGGTCCTGTCTGCAGTGATAAGTCTCAGTCGCTGGTAAAGGGTTTCCTAATCTAAAATGGCAGACAAGGCATCTAATCTGCAAAACTGTAAACAGGATTATTGGTTTCGGTTAGCAGGTCATTTATATAGATAAGGAACAGAGACCCGTCCGCGTTAATGGGGAATGTATCTGAGATATGTTCATCAACTGCAACGTGCAGAGATCAATTCTTAAGGAAAATGGCAAGCCAGCTGCAGAGAGAGGCTGGCAGTCGGAAGGACGGCAGTTTGTTGAGCCATCCTTTATATCAGACTCTGTCGAAATATCCAACGCAATTGCTGGAGATTCTCCGTAGTTCTCGATTGCCCTATCCCATATATGAGTGACATAAGCCAATACAAGTACCTAACTTTTGGAATTACTCTATGCCAAACTACGCAAAATGTATACTTATATTATGGTGGATATTTTCATGTAGCCCATTTTATTCAAATTCCATTTAGTAGTGACATCCATAATTTTGAGAATACCAACACGATGTACAAGTTGAAATTAGAGTAAGTAGGGGAATGTGAATATTAAATTTTTATTTTCTGTTTTCTCATACGATTCAAATAAAAAAACTATTACATAACTATCAAAACTATAAGAAATTTTGAAAATAATGTATCCGCCGAAATACTTCTTGACAACTATTTTTAATAGAGACGCGACTTCTAATCTAAAACTGAGATTTCTTAGTCTCGTCTGTTGCTTATTTATATTTAAATTTTATCAGGTTTTGTCTGTGCGCATCGGGGCATAGAGATATTTTATTGTTTCGCACATTTTCAGCAGAGAACATGGAAATAGTCTATCATTGTTATATACCATTCCCAGAATATTGGCGAGAAGTACCCGAAAATGAGACAATTTGATAGTCCATAAATATTATCTTATCTTCTACCTTACTAGTTTGTAAGTAGAAAAACTAGGTCAAAAGGTTTTAGTAATAAAACATTTCTGGTAATATTGAAACAAAAGGAGCAAAATGTAAATATTCCTCTTCATTTTAGTGAAGCCGCCCACTAATTGCGATCTCAAAATGTCTTTTACTGCTTTCATTTATAGGACACATTGCGTAATAAAACTGAAATCTGGAGGTTTAATTAAATCCGAAAAATCATCATATATTCAGCTGCTCCTGTTAGAACAGGCTGTCGACTGTGCATTTGAAATCTCCATAATACACTTATTACGCTCGGTTCAGTATTATAATCCCTTTAGTCGAATACCTAACCGTCTAAGTGTTGCACATGGCTTACCATGCCGTACATTTTTTCGAAAGTCCTTTATTTTTTTGTTGTTATACTTGCATAAACGGCTTAATGATTCTTCTAATTTTTAAAGTCCTATATTCGCTGTTACTGAATATTGTTTTTGTTGTTTTCATTTTATCAAGAAGGACTTTTTTACTCTCGTTTATTAATAGGATGTTTATAGCTTTCATAAAAAATTATTTTATATATATTTTTTAATTAAACTGAACTTTTGATTTTCAATTTAAAGTCTAATCTAAAACATGACCAAGATTTCTGAGAAAATCTTTTTTAGCGAAATCTGGATTGTTTCCAATATATCGAATGTACTTTTGGGACTAAACTAAAATGCGCAAAAATATTTTAAAATCGGATAGAAAGTTTAGTCTTAAAAATGGGTAACCTTAGAATTCAATGCATATGTCAAGCGATCAATGACAAATTATGTATACAAATGTCCATAAAAAGAGGGCTATCGCTGAATTAGAAGGGTAGTTTTTAAAACTTATCAATAGTGTAAGATCATTTCCATAACTTAACTGCAGGTACCCTGCCTTGCAATATCAAAATAACATGTACCTTAACTCTAATTGAAAGATCAGTTCTATAATTTAATTAATATATGGGACTATATTTAAATATGCCTGAACGTCTGTTTTCATTAATTTTTACACAATATATTTTCAACGAACTGTTGATCACTACTTTGAATACCAATTAGTCGCTACTAAACTGGTCAGTGTTTTAAACATCATACAAGTGTTAATGTCATGCAGACACATTCAAAACATTGATTAATTTAACGAGCTATTAATTAGTGACTAATCAAAGTTCAAAGTAGTTACCCTAATATTATATTAATAACCAAGGTTTAGACAGACACTACACTACTATTGATTACACACACCTTCATTGTGA
>MU196796.1:0-11127 GCA_016904865.1 Pissodes strobi | reverse complement strand
AATTATATAACACCTCAGCTATTTGTGTCTGAACATTATTCATATCAATAAAATGATCAAATTTCTCTATTCGAAAATTCATATTGTATCAGGATAGCAGAAGAGCGATGAGGTAAATTTAATTGATAATATTTCCCGACAAATCATGAGGATCAAAATTATATAATACCTCAGCTATCTGTGTCTGAACTTTATTAATATCCTTAAAATGATCACATTTCTCTATTCGAAAATTCACATTGTAGCAGGATAGCAGAAGCGCGAGGAGGTAAATTTTAATCATCACAAACAAAATTATATAAAACCTCAGCATCTGTGTCTGAACGTTATTTGTATCAATAAAATGATCAAATTGCTCCAATCGAAAATTGATATTCTGCCAGAATCTAGGAAGCGGGAGGAGTAAAATTTTAACTGATAATCGAAACTGCTGTATGACACCCATTTAAGAAACAGTCTTATTTATGGGATCTTTACACCAAGTCAGCTTGATTAGTTTAGCCGTTGATAACAAAGTGGCGTCTGTAATCTATGTTCATTGGGATGTAAAACAATCCGACAAATTTGCAATATAATTCATTACAAGCGAAGATGCGGAACAAATTCTAAGATACTAGAGTATCTCTCATATGAATTACACTACTGCTGTTTATGAGGCGCTGATGGAATGGAATCTCCATTGTATGTAGACAACAACATTAGCAGAAATAATTTTAGGAGTGTGAAACGCTAAACAACCATCTATTTTTATTTAACGTAGAACTTTGTAATACACTTTCTAAAATGCCCCGTACTCAATAAAAAAAGGTTTGGTTGCAACACGTTTTCATATCAAGATCTTTATTTATGAACATTTTGCATAATTCTTTCTTTCTCAGCATATTATGTCAAAAATGTCTTTGAGAGCTAAAAATCATAATTTAGATCAAATAACTCGCTGGAAACCAATACTTAAGTGGGTTGAGTGATTCCTGTTTTAGTTTTAAAGTGATACCCTGTGGCACTTTAAGCTTGACAAATGATAAATAGGCACTTAGAGTGCGGGCCCTACGGGCTTGCTGAGCTGTGTGTGAAAAGAAACGTCATAAGACCCCAAACCAAAAAGGAAGGCAATTCCTGTCTCGTTATAACCAGAAACACACTGCAGTTTTTCTAATTTCGGCACTTTTCAAAACCTTGATTCGTGTTAAAATAAGCTAGGTACTTTTTTTGGCAGTTAGAGGAAAAGTTGAACATTTTGGAACTAGTGAAGTGAAGAAATAAAAATTTCGTCACCAGTTAATAAAATAATATAAGAGAGCATAACCATTCCTCATTTATTAATACAATTTAAAATTATAATAAGTCTATAGTATACAATGGATGCAGCAACAATAGTATAACAAGTATTTGCTACATAGTTGGTGCATCCATTTAACGTTATTTAATAATTATTTGACCTTTAAATTTTGCGTTGATTTCTGATATTTTTTCGTCTTTCTAATATACTTATGGCTGTTCTTTTTTTATTTTCTATAACATTTCTCACATATCCCTTTCCTACAGATTTTTTGTCCTTTGTGTTGTTTAATAATTCTTAGTATATCCGCCTCTTTACTAGACCAGAAATGTGGCGGAATATCATCTTAACGCATGGCCAGTATATAGAGGCGAATCAGGCAGAGAGTATGCAATGGACTTTGAAATTCCACCGATTGCATTGATATTAACGTTTCCGTATTTAAAAAAAAATCTGTTCTGCTTTAAAAATTTGGACCTCACCCACTACTTCAATAATCACGACTATCTTTAGCAAAGAATGTCTTGTTTTATTTTCACCATTAGAAAATACTTGCAATCCGCTTGTCACCCGTTCTTTAGTGAAAATATTTGACTCTTTGGTCGTTAAGCCGAGTCTCTCGACGTTAACGCTTTGGCCGTTACAAACCCATATTGCGCCCCCTTCTTCTTATATTTGGTTAACGTTTATCACCAAAATGTGTTTTTCATGTAAAAATGCCTCCAGCTAGTGGTCCTAAACTCCTAAAGTACCGATATTCAAACATTTGTAATGTTCTCCTATTGTTGGTTCGTGAAGCTTCGTGCACACCAAAATATAACAAAAACTCGGAACAATATGTTACATTATTTATTCTTATTATCGTTTAAAATCCCTTATGTACTACATGCTTATATTATATAACAAGTTGCATAATGTTAAATAAATAATAGTTTTTACGATTTATCCTTAAACTAATAAAAATATGTCACGGCGTATTTAGCATAAGATTATAAATAATCCTTGCTAAATATCCACATCATCCCTTACATCTCTTTTTTACAACTGGCTTGAAAATGGTTAAAAATAAACTAATAACTACTCTTGAAACTATAGTGGTACTTTTTACACAGTGTGTGAAAACCTTAGATTTAAGAAATACTCTAAGGTGAAAACTAAAAATATGTAGGTATATGACTTATTAATTAATAATCGCACAAACTAAAACAAAATATCGCTGGTTTATGCACCTTTGTTGTCTAAGTTTATATTAAGGGTTCGTGAAATAATGAAGACCTTATCTTACTAAATATATCCCAAGCCCTAGTTAAAAAATTAAAATAAAAAATTTGGTGTGTGCTTAAGACCGCACGACAGAAGTGAAAACTTCAATAAGCGGGGTCATCGTTTGTTAGAATTTCGATCCGAGCCTTCGTTGCAGAGATACGGGCGAAAAACGGTTTTCCCCCCAAACCCAAAATTCCCCGTTAAATTAGAACTCCGGTCCCCCCCGTATGGCCTAAGGTGGCCCCCATGGGGCGCAACTACCATAAAAGTTTCGACCCCGTACCTCTTCCCGTTCTCCCGAAATTAATTATTTATGTTTTTCCTCCTCCCCCCTCTCCTGGCCAAACAACGGGAGGTACGGGGTCCCGTTTTCGTCCAGGATCTTCTTTTTACCCCGGCTACATCCCCTGAAAATTTCAGCCCTCTACCTATACGGGAACATGCCAGTAGAAGGAGCGTTACGTTACATATCCGAGGATGACGCGTGATGCGTGACGGCTCGGCTAAAGAAGTTTTCACTTCAACAATCCATATTTATTAATCATTTTGGCAATAAATAAATACATTGTTACACGCAAATACGTTTTTGAAGTGAAAACTTCTTTAGACGCGTTTAGTACATTTTTCCTGAGTATTGAATCACATTGAGTTGTCACGCACGCATCACGCTCATTCAGGTAAAGTCGGCTCAAGTCGGCTTCTGCCAAGTAACAAAGCATTTAAAGCTTTATTTGTATCACCCTGAAATTAATATATTACAGACTGATACATGTATCAGTCTGTAATATATTAATTTGAATACTCATATATCTAACTGCCAAAGTATAAACATTTAAACATAATAATTAAGTATTACATATGTATTATGCCGGTCCGTATACTTATACTCGTTTTCGACAAAAGCGTTCGAGCCAGGGCCGTAGCCAGAAATAATATTTAGGGGAGGCAGAATAAACTGTTGGACAGGCCCACATCACACACATAGTTTATTTTATTTAAAAAATATACATCATGGATAAACTATGTTAGTTTATCAACGTTTGAGTTTCTCATTTAGCATTTATGTTTAATAAAATTAACACGTAATAGATCAATTTACATAAATAATACTTACTACTACTTTCTGTAACAACTCGACATACTCATTTATTTTTTATGAACTAAACTAAACAACGAAAACAAAATAAAACACAAAACATAACATAAAATATTTCTTATTAATATTCCTATTATAATAGTGGTTCCCTTATTTTAATTTAGAAATTAAATTTCTTTCTTTGACATACCATAAAAATTAATACTCTATTGAACAACAGGAAAGCAGACTAATAATTAGAAAAAGCAGGAATAGGGAATAGAGAGTAGTGGTTCTAAAATACATTGAGAGATGTTTGTGAGCCTGTGTTAAACTTTAAAATTTTAGTTTTCTATAAGCGTTTTTAGATTTACTTTAAAACTATGTCCACCAAAACACATTATATTTCTAGCGAGTATAAAATTGCGTGTTTTATTTAATAACAAGTAAAAATATTTATGGGCAAAATGTATTTACTGTATTTCATATTGTTAAAAGCAATATCTAATTAATTTTCAAGTATTCTCATAGACGAAGCTTATGATTAGTGATTACTAAGTATCCAATACTAAGTATCTGATATTTAAAGAGATAGTATTAGTATCTACTCAATACTTGAAAAAGTATCAATTGCACATCGCTGCTGGATAACAAAGCTGCCAGATCTGAATGCATAGAACACGCTAGAATTAGGATTCAAAACGGTAGCAATCATAATATGACGTCATAATTTTCTTTTTTGCGCACGCTAAAACGTGTCCACAGTTCACACTGAAGCAAGATTTTATTTCAGTAGGTATTATTATAAATTTGTCTGTTTAATATTTTACAAGAACAATTAGGAAACACTAAAATTTTTAAATAATTTTGTTATTTGGTTAAAGGAAAAAACTAACACAATTTACAAAATTAAGAGTACCTATATTGTAAAATAAAAAAAAAACAACACTTTAAATTATTGACGTTTTACAAGCTATAATTTTCCCGAACTGATGCTAATATTCTTATGGCAGATTTTGCAATAACCCTCAGTATTAGCTTTTTCAGGCGCCAGCCAGTTTTTAAATTATGAATTCCCATTCTGTTTTAAATTTTTGAGCATATTTTGTTTTTTGCCTAACTGTAGGTAAAATCTGATGGGTCATCAGCTAAAAAAGATTCATCAGATCTAATAATTGAAAACATACATTTCGATATTTAAAATGTTGATAATACGTATCAATTTACTCACCTCATGGTCATATACATTCAAAATATTCAAAAACTACAAATAAGATACGTCACACGCCACAAATCGATGGATAAATATGATATAGCTAAAAGGTAATTGTTTAGGGAAATACTACGCAAACGCAAAAACTAACCGCAATCGCAGCTGATCGCTTCTGGGAATTCCCGAAATCCGAAATAAGTCATTTGCCACGTCTGCATAGACATGAGCAACCGAATTGTGTTCATAGTTTTATCGATTATTTTTTACTTTACTTTTAGTATTTGCATATATCAACTCATATGATTACTTTGTTTTCGATTTTGCGGTAGAATTACGAGTCTCTGCGGTAAAACGGTAGCTACAGTGTGAAAAGAGTAGATCTATCGTAAAAACGGTAGATCTGGCAGCACTGCTGCTAATAAAATAACCAACTTGTCAAATCTACGCCCACAAGACAACACGTGGCGCGTAGTTCCCATTACTTTCGATTTTTTTCCTTATCCTCTGAATGATCTTGGACAGGCAAATAAATTGACAGGGCAGGCTGCGCCTGCCCTGGCGTACCCCTGGCTACGGCCCTGGTTCGAGCGCTCGCCTAGCATGCGTCGAATCTTATTTTTTTTTTTAATTATATTTAGTTTTTAATATCGCTGTGTTGAAGTTTTTACGTTGCAAGCACACGCCGCGCCGGCGCCGTTTCTTTTTTTTTTTAAATTTAAGTTTTAAAACAGCAAAAGATTATTACAAAATATGTTATCTAAAATTTTTAAGTATCTTATAAGAGAAAATTTAAATGAAGTTTTCGACGTATTTTGTCAAAGAAAAAGGGTTAAAATTTTTAAACGTCCATCAACTATGTATAGGTACTGGTCAAAGATATAAAGAGACGTTGCCAAATTTTAATTTTTACCCAGTTATGTTACAAGTAGTCGTGCATAATTTACGTTCTCGACGCGCTGTAAATAGACAAAATAAATATTTCAACTATTCAAAATGCTTGATTAATATGTTATAGTACGGGAGGCCACGACCAAGATTTTTCGACAATCGCTATCCGCAAACTTCTTTGTGGCTTTGGTTATTTTATTATTATGATTCGAAAACTGGTAATTTCAGACATTTTGCGTGGTGCTTATGCTCTTCATTAATTTTTAAAGTTGTTATCAATTCGGACCCTAAAAACTGATAGCAAACTGTCTACTTTTTGAATATGCTATTAGATAATAGTGTAACTAATATGTTTTTTTGAATATCAGAAAAAAATAGTGGTGCATGTACATAGGGGAATTCAAAAAAATAATAAAAATGACAAAAGAAGAAAACTTTTTGCTATCTGTCTGAAAACTATTTCCTTTCGTTAATTATGGTGAGTCGATACTTAAAAAAACATTTTCAAACATATATCCGGGTGTGTTTCATATTATGAGAGTGCGTAACATGTAAAAATTTTGGGGGAGGGGAAACTTATCACTATTTGTCTGAAATCAGATATATATAGTAGAAAGACGATTCTGCATCACAAAAAGGCTAATATCAGATACATTAACCTGTGCACGCTGCTAATCAGACAAACTTTTGTTGTTGACCATAATTGAGCAGGAAACATTGAAAATTGTGCTTAATGTCTTTAATATTTGACACCAAAAGCATTGTTTATACATTACAATGTCAAAAGACAAGGTTATCTCGCTGACGAACTGTAAAATAAACAGCTAGAGACGGGCATTTGCGCGCAAGCGACAAATTCTACCAGCATCACCGGCTGTGAGCAGATCCTAATTTTATTAAACACTTTTTTTTTGCTTTCACACCATTGAAAGTGTCTGAAAACGTTATTTTCGTTATAAAGTCACTCAAACAAGTATGTTAAAAAATATTTCAATCGGACAGCGATAAATTTATAAGGTTCGATGTGTATACAGCTTCCGGTTATCATATTACAAAAGTGCAACACCGCAGATGTCTGATATAAAATTTTTATTACAATATGAACTTATATTAATTGATTTATCTAATAACCAGACGGATAGCAATAAATTTTTCTCATCATAATTTTGTGCACAGCAGAAACCCCTCCCCATTAACACCATTTCCGGATACGGAAAAATTCATGGTTTAGTATGTTTTATCTATTTTTTATGGTTTTATGCGGATAGCGATAATTAAGGAATTTGGTCGTGGCCTCCCGTACTATTAATAAAACAACAATTTTCTATACAATAAAAGTGCATATTCAGAATTATCTATTAGAAATGAAGAGACATATTATGCACGATCCGTCAACACTGTTTTGAGGTAAAGCCCCAGATAATTATCTGGAGTAAAGCCAAGAATAATAGACTAGAGAAGGATGGTTACTTCCCATAAAAGCCTACGTTCACTTACTACGTGCCCCGCGGTCCTCTCACCAACATCGTCGTCGCTGTGACGTTGCTGCGCGACGATGCCCTTCGTTTCGCCATTGCTGTCATTACATCTTCTATGTTTTCGTTGTGCTTTTAGCTTTTTTAGTGATATTTTCGGTCTTGCCCTTACGTCTTTGCCATAATATGCATGTTAAGGCTTTCGCGCCAACTGCGTCGCGTGGCTACGTCACGACAGATCATCTGTCAGTGAAAAAATCCGGTTGATGTAACCATCCTTCTCTAGTTTGTTATTCTGGGGGTAAAGCTAGAAAATAAGTTATAGATGTTGCCAAATATAGTTTTCTTTTATTCAGTTATATTTCAAGCAGCCATATACGCAACAGTTTGTGTTCTGGGCGTCCTGTAGACAAATAAATGGCTTAATTATTTTAAGATTTAATCATGCCTTCTCTAGTTAGTATACAAATGAAAATTACTTTTAGAGCTTTCAAAATGTTGATAAAACAGCGATTAATACTAAGAGAAATTATAAAGCCGGGGTCATTATATTTATAAAATTGATCCATCAATTCTGCATTAGCGAAAATCTAGAAAAAATATAAAGCGATGTGGCTGTTTAATTTTCTTACCCTATTATGTTGATTCTAAGTCAACAAAAATATCATACAAAACATAGAAAGAAGTATGTATAACTAATGGAAATGAAAAACATAAGAGCAGAAGTTCGGAAAAAAATTAAAACATTCTTAAAATATAAAATTGCCTACACTGGACGGACGTTTACATAATTTGTCCTTTTGCGTACAGGGTTGATTCAATATTTTTAAAATTTCAGTAATAAGAGTATACGTCGATTACCTACTTGGTCGATCCTATTGCTCCTGTTTTTCGGCTTTATTAATACGATTTTAATACTGAAGCGCCGATAATTTCAGGAGTAGACATTAATTTAGTTTCCCTTAAATATGTATTAACTGCCCTAAAATATTTATTACCTCTAAGTTTGGTCTTTGCATAATAAACATTAATGACCCCTTAAAGACAAGATTATATTTAGTTATTATAGAAGATTCAAGACAGTATCTTTATGAGAAAATAATGTATTTTTCATTTAGGCACGTTATCGTGTACCAAGCCTAATTACAGGCAAATATTTAAATATACATCCACCCACGGATTGGAGCAAAATATCAATATTCACTTAGCATAAATAGTTGATATTAATAGTAGGTTCGTTTGACACCGACAAGCTGTTCTAGGTCATGTTCGACTTGCACCTCGTCGTAATTTTGTTTGACCGGGGTTATCTCAGAAAATAAGGAAACTTAAATGAACTGATGAAAGCTTTTTTGTACATTTTCAGATGACGGAGGTAAACTATATTCTGACAACGATGACGGATCGATCCTTGATTATTATTGACGAACTCTGTAGGTGAGCATATGCAGATTTGAACAAAAACATATATTTAAGAGAATTTAAAAAAAAATGATAAATCTAGATGCCCTCCACCAATAACAATGAACAATTACGTAAAGGTTGCCCATTTAACACTTTAGCTTGAAAATCTCACGAAGAAGCCGTTCTATTCTATTTTTCTGTCCGTCTGTAGGTCGACGTCATTAGAAGAAGGGACAGCCATCGCCATGGTAATTTGCGACAAGCTAGCCAGGTCACGGGCGTACACCTTCGTTACGACACATTTCACTTTGCTGACCAAACTAGCGGACCTATTTTTCAACATAAAAGTGTGAGTTTTAATGCGTCCAGGTTTGGAGTACTGGAATATCGATACTGACATCAGTATACTCAAGGTACTCATTGTATCGATATTCCAATACTAGCTTTATAATAATTCAGTATCGATAGTTTACTATCATTACTTTAAGTTTTTCAAATTGTTTTGAGGGGACCCAAATTTATCTTAACATGCACAACAACCATTTTCAAAAATATACCAACAAATGCTGGAGCCCAAAAATTCTAGAGTAAAGTAAAGTAAGTGCATTGGTATAAGAGTCACTCATTACATTTGGTCAATTGACTAACTACATTTTGCCTAACAATGAACTACATTTATCACGCCAAGAAAGTATCCGATTGTATCGATATCTGCAAATTAAACCTCGTATTGACACAAAGCTCTGTTTCTTCTGATTCTGCAAGAAGGAAAGTTTATAGGCGCTGGCGCTGTCCGAAAGAGAGAATACAGTGACAATATTGTATTCACATAAAACTAAATAAGTTTGCCACGAAAATAATGTAAACAAACAGAAGAACGGGGCTGCTCGGTGGGGCTGAAAAGCTGAACGGGCTGCTCTCGTGATGCGGAAAAAGCATATAAAAAGTAGTTTGCTACATGCATGGTAACAATTTGAAAACTTGCAGCGGCTATATTTTCTACACTAAAGACGATATCAAAAACAAAAAAAATACTATATGTAACGCGGGGGTATAAAAATGAGGTAATTTGCGGACTAACCCAACTCTGAAGCACTACTCATATCAATTTTAAAATCTTAATGACACTACCCTACTTCTGGCACCTGCCTAGAAATCTTATCAAAAATGCCTTTCAGCCATACCAAAATTAATGAGATTTAAGTATGAAATGTTAGCAAAAAGGAAGAGAAAACGTTTTAGAACCGGCTTTGTGCGGTCAGAATGATTTCCAGAAATAAAGTCGATTTTCAAATTCCTCCCTATAACTTTCTGAAGAATGTCTCTTGGAATATTTCGACAAGCATCAATTATCCTCTGACGAAATTCTTCTAGGGAAGCCGGCTGGGTGTAAACTAGTGATTTAATGCAATCTCATACAAAAAGTCCATAAGGCTAAGGTCAGGTGATCTTGGTGGCCACTCAATCATACCTCATCTGCCAAGCCATTGGTTTGGATAATTTTCGTGCAACCACTCTCTTGCTACAGCAGCACAATGTGGGGATGCGTCTTCTTGTTGGAAGTGTAGAAGATCTTCTTTCAAATTAGAATGCTTTGTAAGTGTCTCAAGCTATTGAAAAATCTAGAGCTTGAATGTAAATTTATATATAAAATGCTATTTTAAACTAACAAATTCACCACAAGACTTATCTCCCCGGACTATGTCTAAAGAGATCACATTCGAATTAAACAGACGACACACGCTGTTCAAATAACCAAACCAGTTAGTTCCTACCTGATGAAAGTACTTGAATCAACAAAAAGACATTCATTCGCGATATTATATTCCCCAGTTTTGTGAAAAATGTCAACCTCCAGTTCTTTAAAGAGGACCACCGACAAGAGATCCCTGTGGAGAGGCCAGGTAATGGATCCTTAGCGTTAAATCTAATTTTGAGATCTTTTGACATTTTTACTTTTCTTGCTGTAATCTACGACTTAGGCTAAGAGACTAGTTCATTGTGCAATTTGATATATGATAAGGATTTTGAGAAGGGGACGGAAGAGTAGAAAGTTAAGAAGGGACACTTGCTCTTGGGTCGCCAGATTGAGTGCCACGGCATCTTAATTTCTATTCAAGTATTTAATAAGTAATTTTTGATTGGAAAATACAAAGTTTGTTGTCAAGTTACGAGTTTTCTTACAAATAATTTTTCTTAAATCGTTAATGTTTGTTACATTTTATTAAATTTAAAATAATTTAAAATTAACTGTGTTTGTGTCGTAGAACAACTAATATTTATTGTTGCTTTCTTGTTTTTAATCAATTAATGATATCTTCTTCTTCATTGAGGAAAGGTTTACTAACACTCTTTGCATCATATAAATACCCTTGTACTAATAAATATAAAGTTCAAATGTAATTATCGGAACGGGGTAGATTTCGCTTCAGCAGATTTTTCTAAGTTGGTGGCATTTGACAGATTTGTGTACCTTTTCAAAACTATCAGATCAACTACTTATTTTCCTTTTCTTCTTGCAATTTTC
>JAEQML010079508.1:0-11968 GCA_016904865.1 Pissodes strobi | reverse complement strand
TATAATTCATATGAATATATATAAAAATTTAATATTTTCAAGGGCTGATGTGCCCTTATTTCTCTTTAAACAACTCTTTTATCCCATTTTCATCTCCTTTAAAACTCCATGCGCGCTCTCGCGCAAACGCCACGGCACGCCCCTTCACATGCACACATACTCACACACCCAACACACTCACAACACACGCACGTACTCACAAGATGCGCGTTAGCTTGAAAATTGTCCAGATATGCCTATTTTGTCCCGCTTTTATTAAGCCACTTCGGATGATTTTTCATTTTCGGGTTAAAAAAAAATTCAAAATAATATGTTTGAATGATGACCAGATGTCCCCTTAGTGCCGTGAACGCTAATTCTAGTAGTATAAATTAAAATTTAAATATTTCCATTGGCTCAAAATTTGTAAGAAAGTAAAACACTGTTTTTAAAATTAACTAATTTTTTTTCTATGATTTTTGAATAAATTTTTGATTAATTGACTTGTGGTGTGTTTTATTTATAACCGAAAAAAGTATGCATACAGCCTTAAACATTCGTTTTTAATAGTCCCATGATTATGATCAATACTTTTTCGAAGTATGCTAACAATGTTAACAGCAATGGAGAAGGGGGAGAGAGAACGTACCACAACACTCACTGGCAACATCATTCATATCGAAGTATAAGAATAAGATCAGTACAGCACATATCAGAAGTCAGAATGCGGTCTGCATATTTTGCATACGGAACTCCACTGGGACCCCGGTCTAATCTGTAGTGTATTATATATGATAATTTAACATGTATGTCCATTTTATAATTTTAACCTAGTGTCAGTCTGCAATTTTGGATGCAAGCTGTTTATTTTAAATCCTGACTTGTGTAAATACTATCTTGTATACTATTTTTTTTATTATTTAAAGTGCTTTATTGTCCAAAAAATATTACGTGTAACATTTCTTATTGACAAAGCTTTATAAGATGTATACAAAATATAAAACAAAACGAAGCAAAATCAAAAAGAAAAAAAAACATAACAGGAAAACATAAGTGTGGTGACTTAAAACATATTAAATGGCAAATATTACCTCCGTAATACACATTATCACAGTACCTACATCAGTACAGTCAAAATTGCAGCCATTTATCACAATAAAACTTTGATAACTCATTATTGGAACACACCCGTCATGGGTCAATAATAGAATATAATGAGCCTTTTAGTTCTGTTCGAAAAACTCGTCAACAGAATAGAAAGCTCTCTGCAATAAAGAGCATTTTAAACTTTTGCGGAAGGCTTTTAAGTCTTGAATATTTCTAATCGGCAGATCAACATGATTGTATATCTTGATGCCACTGTAAATCAAGGAATTCCTGACAAGGCTGGAATGTGGAAGGGAACATTGTCAATCTGACGTGTAGCATATACCAGCTGAGGATTGGGAAATTGATACTTATTTTTATGAATTAGGCAAGCCATTTCCAGAATAAATAAAGATGGGAGGGTCAGAATAGAGTGCTTGACAAAGAGGGGCTTACAGTGGGGTTCTTGGATGCGCATTACACAGATTTCTAACAGCTCTCTTCTGCAGAACGAAGACAGATTGGAAAAGATTTCGAGAGCAAGCTCCCCAAAAGAGCAAGGCATATCTGAGATGTGACTCAATAAGGGCATAATACACGTTACGCGCAACTTCTCCACCAAGCTCCCGAAAGGTGGCCCGAACAGAAAAAACAACCAGATGCCAATCTTTTGTTCAACTTAACGATATGAGTATAGAACTTTAAGTCTTCGTCAATACAGAACCCTGGGGCACGCCGCATGAAGTACGCTGTCTGCTAGATGACACACCATCTATGTGGACAGACTGCTCCCGGCCACACACGTAGCTCTCGAACCACCGAAGTGCCGCGCCTCGAATCCCGTAAGCAAAGAGTTTCCGCAGCAGCACCTCGTGACTCACACAGTCAAAGGCCTTTGACAAGTCACAAAACACTGCCGCAGTCGCCATTCGCCCATTTATACCCTGGAAAACCCCTGACAGAAACTCGAACATTGCATCAGACGTGCTCCTATCAGATCGAAATCCACACTGATTTTCAGTAAGAATGTCATGATTATTTAGGAAGGATAGAAGACGATCCTTCACTAGGCACTCAACAAGCTTAGAGAGAGTGGACGGCAAAGAAATCGGCCTATAATTTGAGCGAGTCAATTGATCACCGCCCTTGTAAAGAGGTATTACTTTAGCTAATTTAAAGCAACAGGGAAAGGAACCAGACACAAAAGAGATATTAACAACGTGTGATAGAGCAGCAATGGCCCTATCAGGTAGACTTTCCAGTACCCTGATAGATATTCCATCGTCAGTCGCCGCTTCTTTGTTTTTCAATTTTTCATAGAACTTATGGTTTTTCTGATTTCACCGGCACTAGTTGGGGTAAAAATATTTAATGTATCAGTCACATTCACATTATTAGACATATATATTAGTGGGTCGGCGACTGGATGAAGGTCTTTAGTTAGATCATTGCCAATCGAACAGTAGTAATCGTTTAGAGAGTTGGAGTCAATATTTATTTGTGAAGATTTACTTGCTCTATTTGTAATTTCATTGACAATAGCCCATGATTCGCCTTGTTTATTTTTAGAATCAGAAAAACGTTTGGAATAATATAGTTTTTTAGCATTGCGAATGACGATTCTGTAGGTTCTCCTGTACAAGGAATAATAAGACTGGAGCTGTCAGGATACGCTTTCCTAAGACTGTTTAAAAATCTCAGATTTGAGGCAGAAGTGCGTATCCCTCGTGTCAGCCATCTTCTTCTGTCTTTGCGCCTTGGCTTCAAATGAAGGACAGGAAAAGCGCTGTTGACAATATTTGCCAAAGCACCGTGGAAAGATTCCAGAGGATCAGCCCCTCACATAACAGAATACCAGTTGAAAGATTCACACAGGTCACGAAATTGTTGAAAGTTATGACTGCTATACTCTGCCAAACCTCCTGCCCTCAAACGAGCGAAAGCAATTCATAGGAATTATGGCCAGAATGGCATTATGATCCGAGGGATTGGGATAAACACCTCGCAGCAGACATTCTCTTGTATGTTAGAAGCGATGTAGTCTATGGTTGTAGAGGATGTTTTAGTCACACGAATCGAGCTGCATGTGAAGATCAAAGGAGTCAAACAAGTTGGACAGCCTCAACGTAGACCTGCTATCTTTATTTTCAAAATCTATGTTTAGGTCACCAGCAAGTATAATCTTATGATTTAAAGGGAATCGAGAAAGAAGGAATTCGAGCCTCTCTAAGAACACGTTCAAATCACTGCTCGGTGAACGGCAGATACACACAATAAAACACCGAAGTTTAACCGATTGAATAATAGAAAATTCAAAAAAAAATTTTAGTCAATAAAACTGCGACAGCTTTTTGCTTTAAGGATTGAAATAAATTGAACTTAAATATTTTTTTATTTACACACTTTCTTAATATTAAAAATACATCTAACTTAATTCAAGTATCAGGAATAATTCGTCATTTCTTCCAGGTAGATCTTTTTTTGTACAAAGTTCCTAACAGCCTCCAACTGCCTCTCCCAATCATTAAAGAACCATCCGTCGAAACGTTGAACACTATCAAATGCCAAACCATTATGCCACAAACTGCTGCTGCAATGCTGGAAATATTGACTATACTGTTCGTGGTAACTCGTGATTTCAGGTGGAGTTGAGTTATATGGGTAACAACATGCTCCTTCAGTTTTCTTCTTCTTTTTTGCCAAAACAGAACCTTTGAGTGCTACGTCTTGAGTATTTTGTGCTTCTATAGGCTCGTTTTGGCTATTTTTTGGTTCCACAGGTATCCATTCCATAAAACTATAATCGTTCATGTTGTCGGCATAGTTCATCTCTATCTCTTTGTCTACTTCAAAATCATAGTCTTCATCATAAAATTCCTCAGGTACATCAGCCGAGTCATCATACTGATCCGTATCCTCTGTCTTCATCTCAAAACTATCCAACAGCTTGTTTTTGTCCTTGTCATCTAACAAATCTTGCCATTTTTCAGCTTCTTTCGACACTTGTGATTTGTATGCCAAAGAAAATATATTTTCCAAAATATTTGCATCGCCATGTCCATGGTCTCTTTTACGTTTTTCATTCTCAAATTCCAATTTTTCTTGAGACTTTAAGGTAGAAAAATATGCTGATAAATCAGTACAATCTTCATTCGAAACTTCTACATCACTCAGCAGCTTAGCGACACTGAAAAGAGCTTTATTTTTACATAAAGTTTCATCCTGGAAACGTTGTTTGTCAACACTTTCCGATTTTGATACAATTTTATCTAAAATTTCACCTTCACTAGCCAGTTTCTGTAACAATAAGCTCGGTTCTGATCTTTTTTTGCTGTTAAACCGATTCTCGCCGCATTTGATGGGGTCAGACTTATGAATAGCTGAGATACTATCGGACTTCAACAATGTACTAAATGAATCAATATCTGGGGTAGTTGAGTTTGTACTTAAAATAAATGATCCAGAGGCAAGCTCGGCCAAAACCAAAGAAACATCCCCATTTAAGTTCTGTTCAATTACATTGTTCAGGATATCGCCATCTTTGGCGCTATTTGGCTTGGATTTCTTTTTATTGTTTCCTTTAACACCTTTTTTACTACTGTTTTCAGCGACCGAACTTCTGATTTCACTAATCTCGTTGCTATAAGTGTTAAAGTCTGTAACTGAATCAACTGCTTCGCCAAATAAATAATTTTCTTTGGGTATTTTATCGATATCCAAATTAAAAGTGTCATCCAAGATTGGTATTGATAGAGTTTGGCCACCTATAACGCCTAAAATGTTCTGTAGTAATTTGGCCTCTTGACCGATGAATGTTAGGTTGATGCAATTGCCACTTGCCCCATATCGTCCAGCTCGTCCCATACGATGGAGATAAGTCGTTGCGTTAATGGGCATATCATAATTTATAACCAAATCAACATTTGGAGCATCAACGCCTCGCGCCGTCAGATCTGTAGTAACTAGAATTTTACTTTTAAAATCTTTTAGGTCCGATAATGAACTCAGTCTTTGAGTCTGGCTTTGAGCTGCCGACATAAATATCGAACTCCAACTGCTCCTATTCAAAAAATTACTTATGCTCTCAGCGCGGCTCTGGTAATTTGAAAATATTAGGCATTGAATAAATGGGACCGTCGATAAGATTTTCAACAATTCGTCATTTTTCACCTTAGTCTGTTGCACAACATTCGGCGAGAACTTCAGCAATCTAACGTATTGTCTCAACCCCAAAAGCAAGGGTGTCTCCAATTCTACAGTAACTAAAACAGGGCTATGCATATATTGGCTCAAAAAACACTCATCCGGATAGGTGGCACTGGACATTATGATCTGCTTGCGATCTGGTAAACTGTTATAGATCTCATTGATATCATTTTGGAAGCTTTCTTCCATCAGTTTATCGGCTTCGTCTAATACAAAAATTTTGACAAACTTTATTCTTAAACTGCCATCTTGAATTAGTTGTTTTACTCGACCCGGAGTGCCTACAGCTATATGACACGATTGGCAGTTGATCTTATCGGTGTTTAAAGGGAGACCGCCAATGAAACATTTAACAGATAGGCCTAAAAGCAAAAAAATATCATAAATAGGCATGTTTATCAGTATCAACTACTTTTCTACCAAGTCGAAAAGCAATCTTCATTAGCTACTAGCATTGTATAAAAAAACTGCAAAACATCCAAAAATTATAAAAAGTTGTGAGATATTAATCTAGGGATTTACTCAACACACCTATTTATTAAATTAATATAACACAGATGTCAATTATTTTAACCACTCAGCGATAAGAAACTCTGATATTAATTTCTAGTTCATATGGGGTCACAACAACTTAAAAGAGCTGATACTATGTATAACCTTCCTTTCTATTCTGCATAAAGCAGATTTCTCCAAAATAAGTTTTAGCGTTTTATTTAGTATATGCCCACAAATTTAGACTGCAATTTTTCCAATAAAACATAACATAACAACTACTGTAACTAGAATAATCTCATTTTGATTTCCACTATTCACAATACCTTCATAGAATTTTCCAATGTTTTTAATCACCTCTTGTATTTGAACAGCAATTTCTCGAGTGGGTGCCAATATCAATACTTGAGGATCACATTTCTCCAACTTTACTGACTCCAAAGATATAATACCAAAAACTAATGTTTTGCCTGTACCAGATTTTGATTTAACTATTAAATCTGAAAATGCATACTTATATTTTATATACATTCAGAATACTAAGATAAAAGTCATATTGCACATTCGTGCATCGACAAAGTTTATATAGGTTAGTGCTATTGTAAATGCAAGAATTTTTTAATTTTCCTTTCGATTTCAAAACATGCCTTAGGTTAGGTTTGATTGGTTTTGCCTCCAAAGCATGGTGTTTTAATATTTAAGACACAATCCTATGTTACAGTTACTAGGATTTATTCAGATATCAGAACCAAAAGGCTAGCTAAATTGATACTGTTCTCACTAATTAACCAGCATTGAACACGTTTAAATAAGTATAAGAAGGCTGAATTACCTGGCCTCAATGGATTCAATACAGAATTTAAAACCACAAAGTTAACCGGCTGAACATAAAATATCATAAATCATCTCATAGATTTATGGTTCTAATGCAGATATAACAATATCTATTAACAATGATAATAAATTAGAAAAGCTTACCGAATCCACATCGCCCCACTGGCAAAGCTTTCACCTGGATAGGCGATGGTTTTTCAAAGCCAGAAGCAGACAAACCTTTCAATATTTCTGGAGGTAAGATAAACGAGGAAAATGAAATATTCTCCGTTAAAATCACGTCCTTGGTACGCTCTTTTGATGTCAAAGAATGGGCTAATATTACGGAATCGGTCATTTTATGATTTAATTATTAACAAAATATTAAAAACATAAACATATATGAAGCTAATGGCAATGTCTACAATCAGCTATCAGTACAATACAATCTACAATTGGAGGTTAGGGTACTACTAGGGCAAAGCCGATCAACCGTTCCGGATCTGCGTCACGACTATTACACAAGCGTCCAGGGATAGGTCCAAATTTTCGATGCGAAACCGTGCATGCGTAATATGGCCGAATGTATCGGAATTATCCATGTCTTTACGTTCTACCGAAATTCGACTCGCGACAGACGTTTTGTTTACCTTTTTTTAAAAGTTACGTTTATTTTTTATTAATTTACTTTTTCTCCCTATTTTTTGGTTAGTTTTGGATAGTTCTTGTTGACTGCGCTCCCGTAGCGAGCGGAGGACCATGCAAGGCCATAATAATACCTATTATTCTTGTTTCGCCACTGCGCATGCACGGTTTCGCATCGAAAATTTAGCGCTGTCCCTAGACACGTGCTTCGCTCACTACGGGGGCTCAACGAAATGAAACTAACCAAGTGCTAACCCAAACTAACCCAAGGCATACCCAAAATCAAGAAAAAAACTGTTTAGAAACATAATCTTAAAAAAAATAATAAAAAAAAGTAACGGGGTTTGAACCGGGGCTGTCCAGGTGAGAACCAACCATCTAAACCTCTCGACCTCGAGAGCTCTTGCGGCAAATTGATTGCATCACGAAGACATATTTTAATACGAGATGGATCGACCAATAGGAGAGGTCAATTTTCACATAGTCGCCTGTAAAGGATCTTAGAACGCTGATTATTACATCCACTAATAGGCCAATTTTTGCCTTGCCCCATTCCGACGCAGATTGCGAAGTAGACCAGGAATTAAATTCGATTGTGATTTTGTCATTTGGAAATTTGAGCTCAATAATCTAATTTTATCAAATCAAAATATTTCTGGCGCATTTTATTTCGGGAGTAGGTGCTCAAGTTAAAGCCAAACTTTCCTAAGGCATTTGTTACAATTGTTAGATGTCTCATCTCTCTTATGGATGGTCTGCGACACAATCATAATTTCTATTCGAGAAACATAGGTCTTAAGATACCCCTTTGAGAAACAAGGTTCAAAGCATGATCGATAATAAATTGAGAACAATCGAGACTGAGCTTAATTTTGCGCTGGAGCCCGTAATAGGAATAGGTGGAGTGAAACGATTATGGTTGGCAATCTGGCATACATGACGTTGCGGAGAGCGGGTCATAGGACTTCAGAGTTGTTATAGTTTTACATTTCATTTTCACTTCACGCATGGCCCTCCGCTCACTCCGGGCAACCAAACAAAACCTATCAAAACGAACCCAAATTAAAAATGAAACAAAACTGACTCTGAAGAAAAAATAAAAAAACCTTGACGGGAATCGAACCCGGGCCGCCGTATCACAATCACAACATCCAACCATTGAACTACTAGAAATCAATCCGCTGGACCATAAATATAGAATGTCAACAATGTAATGCGCGCGCAACTATGGAGCCCTGTGACCGGGGTCTCGGAAACATCTACTATCCGACATTACGACCTCGTAAAACTGATACATTAGTTATTAATGTATCATACTCGCGTCTACCTACAACAGATTTTCAACCTTCAGACCTGTGCATTTGGCAGCGAGCCGGTGTTGTCCGAATATTTCACTTCACGCATGGCCCTCCGCTCGCTTCGCTCGCTCCGGGAGCACGACCAGGCAAAACTGACCCAAGGCAATGCCCAAAATCAAGGAAAAACAAGAAAAGAACTGAAAAATATATGAATTAGCACGTACGCATGCGTGAAGGCTGAAAATTGCTGGACGTAGACGCGAATGTTATAGAATAAGGTATGGGAGGAGGTGAGCAATCTGATGCGACTGCAAAAAAAAAGCAGAAAATTATAAAGATGTCCAATTTGTTTGACATACATTGATCGTCCCCATGATTTCCGTACCGCAATGAGCAATTAGCCAGCAGTGTAAATTTTTGTTATAATTTAAACAATGGTGTTGGTCCTTAGTTTGATTACTTGTGTCTGGACATCTCCAATTCCAAAGTTTGTTGCGTTTTTTAAAAATGATGAAAAATTAGAAGGATATTATTATTATTATTATTATTATTGCTAGAAAACTACAAGAATATAAAATAAGATTAAATTTAGATCGGCCAAATTTAGAGTTTATTAGTTTTGGCTTTGGTCTGTTTCTATAAGTTGACGTTTATGCGTATTGAATTTGTCCGGAATCCGGAATCCACGAAAAAAGTTAAAGTTAAACCAACTCTTGAAGGCCTGAAGGCCATTCCAAAGCCTTTAGTTCCATGCTACTTTTAATATCAGGAGGCGATAACTAGAGGTATATATTCAGTCTTTTGCGCATGTGCTCAATTTAACTTTTCAGTTCACTCTCCGCTCGCTCAAGGGCGCAAACAAACAAATCTAACCAAAATTAACCCAATTCTAACCCGAACTAACCGAAATGTAAAAAAAGAACAAAAGACAAGACAACAATTCTCCACAAATATCAGAAATTGCAGGTTATGAAGTGGTAAACAATTTTAACTATCTTTTTGTTCCTTAATTACCAACACTGGAAAATGTGAAAGCGAAATACGACGTCGTCTAACTATGGCAAGGTCAGCGACTACCAAGCTAAATAAAATATGGAAAGATAAATCTATCACCAAGACAACGAAACTCCGTCTGGTTGATGCTCTTGTCTTCCCCAGTGCAACGTACGCAGTGGAAACATGGACTTTAAACAAAGCAGATAAAAACCGAATAGAGGCTTTCGAAATGTGGGTTTATAGACCACTCTTACGAGTATCGTGGACAGAACACAGAACCAACGTATCCGTATTAAAAGAAATTGGTCCACGTACAAGGCTGCTAACCAGAATAAGCCGCATGTATCTTCTGTACCTTGGGCATATAGCTAGAAGATCAGGAACAATGGAGCGACTAATCATAGAAGGGAAACGCCCAAGAGGCAGATCTCCAACTAGATGGGTAGACCAAACAAAACCCTTAATAAATATGTGGCTGCATGATGTCGAAAGGATTGCATAAGATAGGCAAGCATGGAATCAACTGCTGAATCAAATATAAATGGTGTCACCCGAGTACATCCACCACCGAGTAGCGACATTACGGGTTTCAATTTTCATAGCGCCTGCGCGAAATAGATTGTTTACCTGTCATATGACGGAGCAAAGGATGTTTCATTTATAGTCAGGCGGTTGATGGATTTGTTCCGATCATGGGTCAAGTTTCGTTTAGCGGAAATCCGTTAGGAAAAGAATAAATTTATTTTTTGGTATTAGAGTATCTCTCTCAACGCAGGACAATCAGAATTTTTCGCCGCAAATACATCATTGTCATTTTCAAAAAAAAAATTTGAAGTTTTGAAGAGTGAAAATGTATTTGGAAAAAAAACTTGGCTTAGAGTGCCTCTCAACCTCTCTAACCCAGATTATCCAGAGTAAAAGACTCTTCACTATTCCCAACTAACCAAAACTAACCCAAACCACAGTTCTTCCAAACTAATCATTAGAAACCAACACTCACCCAAATTAATCAAAACCAACTCACTAGCCAAGATTAACCCAAACTAACCAAGACTAAGCAAAAATAACCCTAATTAACCAGAGTAAAGAGACAAGCGCGCTACGTGCGCTTGTCTCTTCACTACCCTAAACTAAACTAAACCTACTACAGCTAATCCAAACTAATTAAAAATAACCAACACTAACTAAAACCAACCCAAACTAATCAATATTAACCCAGACTAACCAAAACTAACCCAGACTAAGCAAAACTAACCCCCAATTAACCAGAGTAAAAAGACAAGCGCGCGTTGCGCGCTATCCCAAAATCCAAAGCAAAAATAATCAAAACTAACTTTAATTAACCGAACAAGCGCGCTACGCGCTTGACCAACCCTACCTAATACAGAACCAAAATTAACCCAAACTAACAAAACAGACGGTTCTACTATGTCAATTTAAATAATTTCTATAATATTTTCTATATAAAGAATTTCCGCGAAAAAAATTGTACAGGGTGTCCCAAATTCGAGCCTCATCATTGGGATCTCGGAAACTAGAAGAGATACGAGGTCGGTTAAATGGAGGCAAAGTTGCGCAATTTGATGCTGATCAAAATGCCGCCTTAAAAGTTAAAAAATTCCGAATACTTCCGAAGATATTTAGAAAAAACCGAATATTCGCGATTTCATTTTTATTTTTTTATGACTCTATTTGAATAGATATAACAAAATAAATTTCACATTCTCATTGCTACTTTTTCTGTTCTACAAGATGGTGTTATCAGATTTTCAAACCGACGTTTCGTCTTTGAGCTGCCATAATCAACTTTGTTTTTTTAAATACGGCCCTGGATTTTTTATCACGGATTTTAAGAGCATCTAAAGTCCCAAAACCAATGAGGTATCGCACTTATTCGAAAAATTCGTATTAATGGCATTTTCCATAAGACCTCATGTGTTAGAGAGCGACAGAAAACATATTTTTGGTAAGATTTTACCAGGAAATCATTAAAATGATTTTTTCGAACAGGTGCGATACATCATTGGTTTTGGGACATTAAAAGCTCTTAAAGTCCGTAATAAAAAATCCAGGGCCGTATTTAAAAAAACAAAGTTGATTATGGCAGCTCAAAGACGAAACGTCGGTTTGAAAATCTGATAACACCATCTTGTAGAACAGAAAAAGTAGCAATGAGAATATGAAATTTATTTTGTTATATCTATTCAAATAGAGTCATAAAAAAATAAAAATGAAATCGCGAATATTCGGTTTTTTCTAAATATCTTCGGAAGTATTCGGAATTTTTTAACTTTTAAGGCGGCATTTTGATCAGCATCAAATTGCGCAACTTTGCCTCCATTTAACCGACCTCGTATCTCTTCTAGTTCCCGAGATTCCAATGATGAGGCTCGAATTTGGGACACTCTGTACATTCGGTAAAATTTAATATATCCTTCAGTAACTACAAATCT